>WNWK01003990.1:127500-150806 GCA_009830355.1 Cherax destructor | reverse complement strand
TGTCTGCAGTGCTTCTCTACCTGGCCTGACCTGACACACCTGACCTACCAGTTAATGTGTGTGCGTGTGTGTGGAACTATATGTGTGTGGATTTATTGTGTGAAAAGTAGTGGTGAAATTGTGTTATGGTGTATGAGTGGTATGTGAGGTCTGCGAGTAACACGTAGTCTACAGTGCTCCTCTACCTGGCCTGACCTGACACACCTGAGCTACCAGTTAATGTATTCTATGATTCACCTGTCTGCTCGTCCTTTTCTACTAGAATTACCAATTGCTATTTGTTACTGAGTACTTGATATCCTATTCCTTATCTTACTATGAGAGTTGACCGTTCGCAAACAGCTTAGCGGTTAGGTAATTGGAACTTACTCCGACACCCCAAAAACCACGCATAGGTGAATACTTGCGATGCGATGCAGCTGTCAGCGTGTAGTATCCTGTAGATTGTCAACTCGATGTGATGTTCTGGCGTATATCCACTTTCGTTTCTTGTCGATATATAATATAACCTATTCACTGTATTTCTTTCACTTGTCCATGTTTATTTCACTTTATTATCTAGGGTGACACACGTGGCAACGTCGCCTGGAGCACACTAGGCCCACTGACTCCGCCACCAAATATATATTTCTAGTTCACTTATAAAATTATGGCTCTCCCCACACTTATGTGGGTCAGGGCAACTTGTAAATCACTTCAAGGGATGTTCACTACCCTGACACACTTGATAACCCTGAATTACCCTTGGGTAGCCCTCAAAAACATTTATATGCACAGACCCCTACAAGATGCGACTGACCCGGACGGCGTCCGGCTGTGTGTGTAATGTGTGTATGTGTGTGTGTGTGTGTATGTGTTTGTGTGTGTGTGTGTGTGTGTGTGTGTGTGTGTGTGTGTGTGTGTGTGTGTGTGTGTGTGTGTAAGGGAAGGCTCAGGAGGGAGATAGAGAGGGAGGAAGACAGAGGGAGGGATATATATTGTATATTAAAGACCTGACTTTCTTTATGCTCTTACTTAAGAACACACATAAACAGTTTCGTGTTGTCCCAGTGAAATTTTCTATGATTTCTTTTATATAGTCTTCAAAGTGTTTACCAATGAGTGTTGTGTAGAGTGTGATCACTGAAGCTCGTGAAGGCTTCCGAAGATAAGTGGAAGCCGATGAGAGGCAACTATTTCAAGTGCAGGAGTTGGAAGACAAGTGAAACCTATGAAACAACTATGACAAGTTGAAGCCTCTAAATATAAGCGAAAGCCTCCAAAGACAACTATCCTAAACGGAAGCCTCCGAAAACAACTATCATAACCGGAAGCTTCCGAAGACAGCTATCCTAACCGGAAGCCTCTGAAGACAACTGACCTAAGCGGAAGCCTCTGAAGACAACTGACCTAAGCGGAAGCTTCCGAAGACAGCTATCCTAACCGGAAGCCTCTGAAGACAACTGACCTAAGCGGAAGCCTCCGAAGACAACTATCCTAACCGGAAGCCTCTGAAGACAACTGACCTAAGCGGAAGCCTCCGAAGACAACTATCCTAACCGGAAGCCTCTGAAGACAACTGACCTAAGCGGAAGCCTCCGAAGACAACTATCCTAACCGGAAGCCTCTGAAGACAACTGACCTAAGCGGAAGCCTCCGAAGACAACTATCCTAACCGGAAGCCTCTGAAGACAACTGACCTAAGCGGAAGCCTCCGAAGACAACTATCCTAACAGGAAGCCTCTGAAGACAACTGACCTAAGCGGAAGCCTCCGAAGACAACTATCCTAACCGGAAGCCTCTGAAGACAACTGACCTAAGCGGAAGCCTCCGAAGACAACTATCCTAACCGGAAGCCTCTGAAGACAACTGACCTAAGCGGAAGCCTCCGAAGACAACTATCCTAACCGGAAGCCTCTGAAGACTCACTCGGAAACTTCAGAAAAACTAAACAGGACGTAAACACACAAGTCTGAGCACAGACAAAAAAACTTATGTATTAAGGAGAGTAACAGCAGCTGCCAGATAAGGAATATCTTACGCTGTCTGACCACATAACTTGACCAGTGGCGGAGCCGAGGCTAATGACCCACCACCACATTAAAACAGCTAAACCTGGAGGCATTAGAGAAAATAAGACATTTAGAGGATTTAACAAGGTGGACAGGGAGGGACTTTGGTTGAAAGGTTGAAATCTGGGAGGAAGTGAGCAGAGATAGAGGGTAAACGTGCAAATGGCGTACAGAGACGTCCAGGTTGCTTTTTCTCAGTTTCAGGGCAGTCAAGAAAAATGGAAAGTGACCTATACGAGGCAGTAGATGCCTCCAAGTTGTAATAGCAAGGTAATTAATACCTCCAAGTTGTAATAGCAAGGTAATTAATACCTCCAAGTTGTAATAGCAAGGTAATTAATACCTCCAAGTTGTAATAGCAAGGTAATTAATACCTCCAAGTTGTAATAGCAAGGTAATTAATACCTCAAAGTTGTAGTAGCAAGGTAATTAATACCTCCAAGTTGTAATAGCAAGGTAATTAATACCTCCAAGTTGTAATAGCAAGGTAATTAATACCTCCAAGTTGTAATAGCAAGGTAATTAATACCTCAAAGTTGTAGTAGCAAGGTAATTAATACCTCCAAAGTTGTAATAGCAAGGTAATTAATACCTCCAAGTTGTAATAGCAAGGTAATTAATACCTCCAAGTTGTAATAGCAAGGTAATTAATACCTCCAAGTTGTAATAGCAAGGAAATTAATACCTCCAAGTTGTAATAGCAAGGTAATTAATACCTCCAAGTTGTAATAGCAAGGTAATTAACATCTCCAAGTTGTAATATAAAGGTAATTAATACCTCCAAGTTGTAATAGCAAGGTAATTAACACCTCCAAGTTGTAATAGCAAGGTAATTAATACCTCCAAGTTGTAATAGCAAGGTAATTAATACCTCCAAGTTGTAATATAAAGGTAATTAACACCTCCAAGTTGTAATAGCAAGGTAATTAACACCTCCAAGTTGTAATAGCAAGGTAATTAATACCTCCAAGTTGTAATAGCAAGGTAATTAATACCTCCAAGTTGTAATAGCAAGGTAATTAATACCTCCAAGTTGTAATAGCAAGGTAATTAACACCTCCAAGTTGTAATAGCAAGGTAATTAATACCTCCAAGTTGTAATAGCAAGGTAATTAATACCTCCAAGTTGTAATAGCAAGGTAATTAATACCTCCAAGTTGTAATAGCAAGGTAATTAATACCTCCAAGTTGTAATAGCAAGGTAATTAATACCTCCAAGTTGTAATAGCAAGGTAATTAATACCTCCAAACTGTAACAGCGAGAAAGTTAACTGTAACCGAATATTAATATACCGTAACAGCAGTTGTCTAAAAGGTGGAGTATTAAGTGAAAGCTGAAGCTCCACACTGTGAGGAGTTCACAGTAAGAGTGGAGGAATATCATGGTTGATTAATTGAGTTTAAAGCCTAGCTACTACACGAGGGTCATGAAGGCTGCATGTTACCTGTTTACCACCAGTCAAAAATACCTAAATCCATAAAGTTGGGATTAAACTCTCAGCGCATACACATTGAGAGACATAACCTTACGATGTATATATATATACTATTAGTAGTAGCAGTATATATACAATGTATATCTACTACTAATAACATTTAATATAATGTACTAGACATGTATCTCTCATACCTCATGTATTGTATATGCCATCTTTATATCAACAATGTATCTCTTAAAATTTTGGTACTATATTATGTAATAAAATATACCTATTGGTTAAAAAAAGAATGAAAAGATGGGGTGGTAGGGGAAGTGGAATATTCAAATGGCTTCAGGAAGAAATCCAAATATTCTTCCTTTAAGTCTTTTCATCCACTTCTCCGAGGCTATGGGTCCCACAATTTGCACCAGAGGTGGACCCCATCCCAGTTATAATCTCAATAATAATAGTTTTGATGATTAATACACACGTGCAGCAGTTAGGTATCCTTACTGTTGAAACGTTTCGCCTATAGACTTCTTCAGTCAAATACAGAAGCCTCAGGTGCAGTAGTGAGATGAAGATGATGTAACCAGTCCCTCAACCTTGGAGAAATAGTACTTTCTCCAAGGCTGAGGTACACAATAATAGTTTTAATGATACCAATATTCACAACGTAATATTAACACTGTAAAATATTTACCAGAACTAAAATACAGAAAATAAAAGAAGCAACAGAAAACGGGAAGAGTGTAAACACCACTTTCTCCAGGTTTTAATATTCAAATGAGGAGGGAGGAACCTCGGGCAAACATCTATCCGATAGACATTTTGGAGGGGATGAGAGGGGATTGGAGGGAGGGGAGGGCAAGGGAAGGGAAGGGGAGGGAAGAGGAGGCTGCTGGAAGACTGGCTAGAATGTCTTGAGTCTTGACGGTGTTTTGATTCAAATTGGATGAATGTTTTTAATATCCCCGGCGAGGAGACTGTAAGATAATGAATGTTGGAGAGGAAGAGAGAGAGAGAAGAGAGGTGGAAAAGAAGGAAGGGAGAGTTGGAGGAGAAAGGGAAAAAATGCGGGGAATTGGAGAGGGAATAAGGAAGTAAAGAAGTAAAACAAAGGGGATAAGTGGAAAGTGGAAGAGGAAAAAAAGTGAAGAGGCTGAAGGGGAAGGAAGGAATATGTACTAAAAAACATGTATCAAGGTATACGACAAATTCTAACCATACAATAGAGCGAAAAAGAAATGTGAAGGACTTGGGAGTGATAATGTCAGAGGATTTCGCCTTTTAAGACCACAATAATGTATCTACCTCATCGGCTAGGAAAATGATAGGATGGATAATGAGAACCTTCAAAACTAGGGACGCCAAGCCAATGATGACACTCTTCAAATCACTTGTTCTCTCTAGGCTGGAATACTGCTGTACACTAACAGCCCCCTTCAAGGCTGGCGACATTGCAGACCTGGAGAGTGTACAAAGAACTTTCACAGCACACATAAGAATGATAAAGCAGTTAAATTACTGGGAACGGATGAAGGTCCTTGATCTGTATTCCCTGGAACGCAGGCGAGAGAGATACATGATAATATACACTTGGAAGGTCCTGGAGAGATTGGTACCAAACCTGCACACGAAAATCACTACCTATGAAAGTAAAAGACTTTTCAGGAGCTGCAACATTTCCCCGATGAAAAACAGAGGCGCCACGAGTACACTGAGACAACACGACTGTTCAACTGTTCAACCCCCGAAACCTTCTCCAGGTAAACTACCCACACACAAGTGTGTGTGTACTACCCACACACAAGTGTGGGCAGTACACACACGTGGGTGTGGGTAGTTTAGCCACCACGCCCGGTCGTTTAGCCACCACGCCCCGGTGGCCTGGTGGCTAAAGCTCTCGCTTCACGCACGGAGGGCCCGGGTTCGATTCCCAACGGGGCGGAAACATTTCGAAGTGTTTCCTTACACACACACACACATACAACAGGCCTAGTATCTAATCGACATGTGTAACTAACTAACACACATATACACACACAATTAAAGGTATACTTACAACTGACACACTATTTTATTCTTTAAAAGTGCAATAGTTATTTTTGTATATGCGAAGCTAATTGTGTATACAGCCAGCAGATGTGAATCTCTGTTTCGCAGTGACCAAACACTTCTAGAGATTCCCAAATGTTAAACAAGTGTCTCATTTATCAACTTGCTGGTTTTCTAAACGGTTTATGCACATTTGTCTAACCTATCTTTAAAACTACACAACGTCTTAGCTTCTATGACGGTACTCGGGAGTTTGTTCCACTCATCCACAACTCTATTACCAAACCAGTGCTTTCCTATATCCTTCCTGAATCTCAACTTTTCCAACTTGAAACAAATGTTGCGAGTCCTGTCTTGGGTAGATATTTTTAGCACGCTATTTATATTCCCTTTATTTATTCCTGTTTTCCATTTATACACCTCAATCATATTCCCCCTAATTCTACGCCTTTCTCACAGGGAAGATTTCTGATACATGGGATCAACTTTGTCATCCTCCTCTGTACGTTTTCCAGTGCATTTATATCCATCCTGTAATACGGTGACCAAAACTGTGCAACATAATCTAGATGAGACCTAACCAAAGATATATAGAGTTGAAGAACAACCTGAGGACTTCTATTATTTATACTTCTTGATATGAAGCCAAGAATTTATTCGCTTTATTGCGAACACTGACACACTGTTGTCTTGGTTTTAGATTACTGCTAACCAGAACTCCTAAATCTTTTTCGCAATCAGCAACATTAAGATCTACATTATTTAGTTTATAAGTATCATGGTTATTTTGCTTTCCAACGTACAGAACTTTGCATCTGTCTACATTAAAGTGCATCTGCCACTTCAGCGACCACCGCATCAGTCTACTCACATCTTACTGCAGCGCTCTAGTGTCTTCGTTAGAATTAATTCGACGACCTATTTTGGTGTTGTCGCCAAACTTACTTATGTCGCAGAGGGGTGTGTATCACTGTGTATATACACCGAGAGGTGTGTATCACTGTGTATATACACCGAGAGGTGTGTATCACTCTGTATATACACCGAGAGGTGTGTATCTCTGTATATATATACACTGAGAGGTATCTCAGCGGGGTGTCTGAGAAAAAATACACACAAAATTAAATTTAATACTTATTTTAGCGAGTAAAGTATTGTTAATGTCAGTGTGCAGGTTAACTGCAGCCTTAATGACCCTCGTGCAGGTGTTGCTTGACAGGTAATATACATGGTGTTGCTTGACAGGTATATACAGTGTTGCTTGACAGGTACTATACATGGTGTTCCACATATCAGGTGTTGCTTGACAGGTACTATACATGGTGTTCCACATATCAGGTGTTGCTTGACAGGTACTATACATGGTGTTCCACATATCAGGTGTTGCTTGACAGGTATATACATAGTGTTGCTTGACAGGTACTATACATGGTGTTCCACATATCAGGTGTTGCTTGACAGGTACTATACATGGTGTTCCACATATCAGGTGTTGCTTGACAGGTACTATACATGGTGTTCCACATATCCGGTATTGCTTGACAGGTACTATACATGGTGTTCCACATATCAGGTGTTGCTTGACAGGTATATACATAATGTTGCTTGACAGGTACTATACATGGTGTTCCACATATCAGGTGTTGCTTGACAGGTATATACATAGTGTTGCTTGACAGGTAATATACATAGTGTTGCTTGACAGGTAATATACATGGTGTTCCACATATCAGGTGTTGCTTGACAGGTATATATATAGTGTTGCTTGACAGGTAATATACATAGTGTTGCTTGACATGTAATATACATAGTGTTGCTTGACAGGTAATATACATAGTGTTCCATACATTAGCTGTTACTTGTTGGCCTGTCACCACTAGCACCACGCCTCATGTTCTCCCTGAATAAGTCAGCTGGTGAAAGTGACCTCAAGACTGACACCACGCCTCATGTTCTCCCTGAATAAGTCAGCTGGTGAAAGTGACCTCAAGACTGACACCACGCCTCATGTTCTCCCTGAATAAGTCAGCTGGTGAAAGTGACCTCAAGACTGACACCACGCCTCATGTTCTCCCTGAATAAGTCAGCTGGTGAAAGTGACCTCAAGACTGACACCACGCCTCATGTTCTCCCTGAATAAGTCAGCTGGTGAAAGTGACCTCAGTAATGACACCACGCATGTTCTGTCTCGTATTCTTTATAGTTATCCTGTCTATCTTTTCCCCATTCTATGCACGAAAGAATTACTAATTACCTCTGCCATTCTTTGTAATTCAAATGTCATAGCTCAGTAATAGAGTGTTCGGCTCACAGCCGAAATATCCGGGTTAAAATCTGGGAGATTGAAAGCAAGTCTCCTGCTGCAGCTGTAAGAGGGTATCCAACAGTCAGTCAATTCTTGTGAGTCGCATCCTGAGCAAAGAGCTAAGGACCTTAACCAAAATAAGCCCGACTGCTTGGCTTTCTTGGATTAAGCTGGGTTATTAACCATCCTGGGTCATCCTGGGTTGTCTTGCAGCTCTGAGATCCATTTCACAGAATCATATTTTACTTTCATGAAGGAGTCTGTTGTTTTGCTCGTTGACCTCCAGGATGTTGTGTTCTGCTCGTTGACCTCCAGGATGTAGTGTTCTGCTCGTTGACCTCCAGGATGTTGTGTTCTGCTCGTTGACCTCCAGGATGTTGTGTTCTGCTCGTTGACCTCCAGGATGTTGTGTTCTGCTCGTTGACCTCCAGGATGTTGTGTTCTGCTCGTTGACCTCCAGGATGTTGTGTTCTGCTCGTTGACCTCCAGGATGTTGTGTTCTGCTCGTTGACCTCCAGGATGTTGTGTTCTGCTCGTTGACCTCCAGGATGTTGTGTTCTGCTCGTTGACCTCCAGGATGTTGTGTTCTGCTCGTTGACCTCCAGGATGTTGTGTTCTGCTCGTTGACCTCCAGGATGTTGTGTTCTGCTCGTTGATCTCCAGGATGTTGTGTTCTGCTCGTTGACCTCCAGGATGTTGTGTTCTGCTCGTGACCTCCAGGATGTTGTGTTCTGCTTGTTGACCTCCAGGATGTTGTGTACTGCTCGTTGACCTCCAGGATGTTGTGTACTGCTCGTTGACCTCCAGTATGTTGTGTTCTGCTCGTTGACCTCCAGGATGTTGTGTTTTGCTCGTTGACCTCGAGGATGTTGTGTTTTGATCGTTGACCTCCAGGATGTTGTGTTCTGCTCGTTGACCTCCAGGATGTTGTTTTCTGCTCGTTGACCTTCAGGATGTTGTGTTCTGCTCGTTGACCTCCAGGATGTTGTGTTTTGATCGTTGACCTCCAGGATGTAGTGTTTTGATCGTTGACCTCCAGGATGTAGTGTTTTGATCGTTGACCTCCAGTATGTTGTGTTTTGATCGTTGACCTCCAGGATGTTGTGTTTTGATCGTTGACCTCCAGGATTTTGTGTTCTGCTCATTGACCTCCAGGATGTTGTGTTTTGATCGTTGACCTCCAGGATGTTGTGTTCTGCTCGTTGACCTCCAGGATGTTGTGTTTTGATCGTTGACCTCCAGGATGTTGTGTTCTGCTCGTTGACCTCCAGGATGTTGTGTTTTGATCGTTGACCTCCAGGATGTTGTGTGCTCTTGTCTTTTTCTGCTGTTGACCTCCAGGATGTTGTGTTTTCCAACATCCTTACAACTGAAAGTTATTTTGAAGTCTGTCAGTGTAGGATATTAGTCTATCATGGCTGATTATTAAGACACATGTACAGCAGTTAGGTACCTTTATTGTTGAAAAGGTTCGCCTACACAGTAGACTTCCTCAGTCAAATACGGAGGCAGCAGGTGTAGTAGTGAGATGAAGATGATGTAATCTGTCCATCAACTTTATTATGGCTAAATGCATCCGGTTATGTGATTTCCTCCCAGATATCTTTTGTATAGATATTTTCCTCTGGTGTAGCTAGCAGCCTCGGTCCTCCGAGTTGGTACTTAGTCTCAGACCGTCTTTTCCCGTCTCCAGGTTTCCTCCTTCTGCAGGAGCTACTCTTCGTCTGGCCAATAATCCCGCGCTTTGTGACCTCAGGTTTTTACTCTCATTATAATTTTCACAACTTATGTAAACAAGATCACACAGGACACTATCTCTTCCGGACTGCTGTTCACATATACCAGGAACAACGCCGGTCCCAGGAACAACGCCGGTCCCTGGAACAACGCCGGTCCCTGGAACAACGCCGGTCCCAGGAACAACGCCGGTCCCTGGAACAACGCCGGTCCCAGGAACAACACCAGTCCCTGGGACAACACCGGTCCCAGGAGCAACGCCGGTCCCAGGAACAACACCAGTCCCAGGAACAACACCAGTCCCAGGAACAACACCAGTCCCAGGAACAACACCAGTCCCAGGAACAACACCAGTCCCAGGAACAACACCAGTCCAGGAACAACACCAGTCCCAGGAACAACACCAGTCCCAGGAACAACACCAGTCCCAGGAACAACACCGGTCCCAGGAACAACACCAGGCCCAGGAACAACACCAGTCCCAGGAACAACACCAGTCCCAGGAACAACACCAGTCCAGGAACAACACCGGTCCCAGGAACAACACCGGTCCCAGGAACAACACCGGTCCCAGGAACAACACCGGTCCCAGGAACAACACCAGTCCCAGGAACAACACCAGTCCCAGGAACAACACCAGTCCCAGGAACAACACCAGTCCCAGGAACAACACCAGTCCCAGGAACAACACCGGTCCCAGGAACAACACCAGTCCCAGGAACAACACCAGTCCCAGGAACAACACCGTCCCAGGAACAACACCAGTCCCAGGAACAACACCAGTCCAGGAACAACACCAGTCCCAGGAACACACCAGTCCCAGGAACAACACCAGTCCCAGGAACAACACAAGTCCCAGGAACAACACCAGTCCCAGGAACAACACCGGTCCCAGGAACAACACCAGTCCCAGGAACAACACCGGTCCCAGGAACAACACCAGTCCCAGGAACAACACCAGTCCCAGGAACAACACCGGTCCCAGGAACAACACCAGTCCCAGGAACAACACCAGTCCCAGGAACAACACCAGTCCCAGGAACAACACCAGTCCCAGGAACAACACCAGTCCCAGGAACAACACCAGTCCCAGGAACAACACCAGTCCCAGGAACAACACCAGTCCCAGGAACAACACCAGTCCCAGGAACAACACCGGTCCCAGGAACAACACCAGTCCCAGGAACAACACCGGTCCCAGGAACAACACCAGTCCCAGGAACAACACCAGTCCCAGGAACAACACCAGTCCCAGGAACAACACCAGTCCCAGGAACAACACCAGTCCCAGGAACAACACCAGTCCCAGGAACAACACCAGTCCCAGGGACAACACCAGTCCCAGGAACAACACCAGTCCCAGGAACAACACCGTCCCAGGAACAACACCTGTCCCAGGAACAACACCGGTCCTAGGAACAACACCAGTCCCAGGAACAACACCAGTCCCAGGAACAACACCAGTCCCAGGAACAACACCAGTCCCAGGAACAACACTCAGTCCCAGGAACAACACCAGTCCCAGGAACAACACCAGTCCCAGGAACAACACCAGTCCCATGAACAACACCAGTTCCTGGAACACCGTCCGAACAACCAGTCCCAGGAACAACACCAGTCCCAGGAACAACACCAGTCCCAGGAACAACACCGGTCCCAGGAACAACACCGGTCCCAGGAACAACACCGTCCCAGGAACAACACCAGTCCCAGGAACAACACCAGTCCCAGGAACAACACCAGTCCCAGGAACAACACCAGTCCCAGGAACAACACCAGTCCAGGAACAACACCGGTCCCAGGAACAACACCAGTCCCAGGAACAACACCAGTCCCAGGAACAACACCAGTCCCAGGAACAGCACCAGTCCCAGGAACAACACCAGTTCCTGGAACAACACCGGTCCCAGGAACAACACCAGTCCCAGGAACAACACCAGTTCCTGGAACAACACCGGCCCCAGGAACAACACCGGTCCCAGGAACAACACCAGTCCCAGGAACAACACCAGTCCCAGGAACAACACCAGTTCCTGGAACAACACCGGTCCCAGGAACAACACCAGTCCCAGGAACAACACCAGTTCCTGGAACAACACCGGTCCCAGGAACAACACCAGTCCCAGGAACAACACCAGTTCCTGGAACAACACCGGTCCCAGGAACAACACCAGTCCCAGGAACAACACCAGTTCCTGGAACAACACCGGTCCCAGGAACAACACCAGTCCCAGGAACAATCATGATAAAACACAATTGTTAGTTTAACAAGTTTATCAAGACCCTCATACATACCCTGTGGGTGGTAGTCAGAGGATTACAGTCTTGTAATCGGTTCAGGACCGGGTTCCCATATAGTAGTAAGTAAGCAAGTTACAGTGGTAATGAACTACTTACAAGTTTCTGATTTAGTTACAATCGTAATGGGAGGGTAATACAGACATGAATTCGGTCACAAAACATTGGAATGTAAGAAGTTTCTATTGTCCTATTATCCTCTTGTTTTATATTAGTATAGTGAGGTACACTGTCTAATTCCCTCTTCCACACCAAGAATATGCAGGCCACAGATACTTCCTTTTTTTCTAATTTATTTGTTAGCTAGAGTTCTAACAGGTTTGTGAGCGAGGACTTAGCGTCTATAAACCGGTGCTGGTCGTTGTTTATGAGACCACCTCCGTGCTGGTGCTCCACCACTCCTCTGATTATCTTCTCCATTACCATGCATAATATGCATGTCAAGGATACTGACCTTAACTTTAACACACCTAAATGTGTGTACTTACCTATTGTGTGTGTGTGTGTGTACTCACCTAGTTGTGGTTGCAGGGGTCGAGTCATAGCTTCTGGCTATGGTGTGTGTGTATGTGTTTGTGTGTATACTTGTTAGGGTTGAACTCCAACAGCCACTTGTCAAACCGAATGGTTTGACAAGATATGCGCGACTCCATCTTATATGTCATATCCTTCACGGGCTTCAGAAAATGTGGCGGACCCAGCAATGATCCTCTTAGAACACCAACAGTCAGGTTCCTTTTTTACATTGCCTCCTCCTAGACCATCACTACCCCCTTACCCCTTTGCCGTTATCCTCGTCCAGTCATCTAGTACAGTATCAACTATCCTCTCACAGTTTAGAAATATGCGGTGTACCTGCTGTTACATGTTTTATTTGTTTATCTTGACGTGGAAAGTGTTAATGCAGGAGGCTTTAGCTTCTCTAAATCCGTGCTGGCTGTAGTTTATGAAGGCATTACTGTGCAGGTGGTCCAGCACTCCTCCCAGTATCCTGGTTACCCTGCACCTCACTCACTACAATAATATCTTTCTATTCACTTTTTAATATTGTGCAAATCATCTGTTTTATCCAGCTGTCTGTTAGGTGTTCCGTATCCAAAGAGTTTTTACTAGCGATTTACACAGTACCTCTGATCTCTCTCTCTCTCTCTCTCTCTCTCTCTCTCTCTCTCTTTGTTACATAGGGTTTTACAAGGTTAGATTTAAGATTCCTAACTATATTTACAAGTTAAGAGCTGTTACCTGTATCAGCTCTCTCTCTCTCTCTCTGATATCAAGGCGACACCAAGTCAGGTCTCATTGCTTCAACTGTGTACAATTAGCTTAGGAAATTTTAAACATTTTTTCCTGTCTTGTTGATGTTGACGAGTCTCTCTGCTGGTCTGGACTTTCTCTTCAACTCTCCACCATTGCCCTTGTTTTCAGGTTGAATACCTCCTTGAGTCGTGTGCCCAGTTCCTCAGAAACCTCCTTGTTGCTCCTCCTTACCTCTTCCCTTCTTCTTGAGTATTATCACTTAGTTCTTTATTCTCCTCTTCTGTCTTGTGTGGCAATGTAATTATCATATTGTAGCTTCTCTTCTCTTCCTTGTGGATATTCTCTTTTATTTGCTTGCTAAAATTATTTATCCTTTCTTACTATAGATATATGTGTGCTTAGCTATTTGTGGTTGCAGGGGTCGATTCACAGCTCCTGGACCCGTCTCTTCGCTGGTCGCTACTAGGACCAGTCTCTCCGTGTGTGTGTGTGCGTGTGTGTGTGTGCGTTTGTGTGTGCGCGCGTGCGCTTGCCTGTCTCTCTGCACGTCTGACTACTCGCCTCTCCGTCTGTGTCCGTCACTTTGTGCGACAGGTACGCTGACAGGTACGCTGACAGGTACGCTGACAGGGAACAGAGCTACATTAAAACACACTCTCCTGGCAAGTAAGAATAACAAATGTGTCACCAAGGCCAGTGTTGAGTCTCATCTTGCTCATCTGAAACACACAACACCAGTGTAAGTGTTCTGTGGCACCTAGGCAAAGTGCCTACTTTATTGTGCACACCAGTGTAAGTGTTCTGTGGCACCTAGGCAAGGTGCCTACTTTATTGTGCACACTATATACACCAAATATCTCTCTCATGTTTGTGCAGAGAGAGAGAGAGAGAGAGAGAGAGAGAGAGAGAGAGAGAGAGAGAGAGAGAGAGAGAGAGAGAGAGAGAGAGAGAGAGAGAGAGAGAGAGAACATGTTAATCACCAAGGCAGCTTTCACTCACAACAATTCATGACGCTGTAGTTAAAAAGAAACTATCACAGTTTTAAGTTAAATCCTCAACCTGATATTTTTCTCAGCTAAAATTGTGACCCTTTTTTTTTATGTCCAGGTCACATTTAAGTGCAGGTGGTCAGGTAGACCTTTGTGGGGAAAAAACTTTTTTTTTTTTTTTTTACTCTTATTGAAGCAGAGGTTAAATGTCCAGGTTAATTGATTTACCTGCCCACTGGTACGGGAAAATGATTAATAGGGTTGAAAGCCTATCTACTTCACCAGGCTACATACAACCTACTCACCACCTGTCAAGAATACTTGGATACCTTGTATTAGGATTAAAGTGAACTTTCAGAGCATATACAATGATAGATATACACATCCTGGTGTGTATATCCTGAGAGAGGTGATGGTGAGGTTAACCGGGTAAATGGTAGCTTAGTACCGGGTGTCCTGGCAAGTTTTTTTTTTTAGTCTTAGGAAGTTAAGATGGTTGAAATGACTGGATCTGTCTGGAAGTCATGTTTTGTGCAATATAACATTAGGCTAAAATTATGTCTTCTGCTTCCCACTGTCCCTAATACTGTCTTATATTCAGTTCCTTCTTTTTTTTATTTAACTTCTTTCGTTTGTCTATCTGTCACTCGTTCATTTCTTCCCTCTGTCTCTTAACGTCTCCCTTTCTCCTTCCATCCATTTATCTCTCCATCCCTTCGTCAATGTCTTCCCCCCTGCTTACTCTTTCACTTCTTCGTTTGTTACCTCAGTTTCTTATTCTCTTTCCTCCTCCATCTCTCATCTCTCTCTCAGTCTCTCTCAATTACTTGAGATAGAAAATTAATACTCATCTTCTGGTTTTCTCTGGGTTGCCAAGTGGCCACACAAACCTTCCTAGACTTGGTCAATGACCTGGTTCTTGTCCCCCCTCCAGCCTGTGATGAAGGTTTCACTTGTCACTGGACGTAAATGAAACACTAGGGTGTTCCCTCCAGCCTGTGATGAAGGTTTCACTTGTCACTGGACGTAAATGAAACACTAGGGTGTTCCCTCCAGCCTGTGATGAAGGTTTCACTTGTCACTGGACGTAAATGAAACACAACTGTTGTTCCTGAAGCTTGTGATTGAAATGGAAGGGCGGCTCCAACCTGTTAGATGAAGAGCCCTTTACCAGCACTGGGTCGTTCCCTCTTGCGGCTGGTAAACACTGAGCACAATACTTGACAATATTCTCATTACCCACTGAAGTCTCCCAGCTCAGGATGATAAATTTCAATATTGTATATGTAACCCAGTTAATGTGATGGAATATGACATGGAACCTCACCCTGTGGGATGGAATATGACAGGGACCCTCACTCTGTGCCATGGTATATGACAGGGGACATCATACTATGTGATGGCATATGACATGGAACCTCACCCTGTGGGATGGAATATGACATGGACCCTCACACTGTGTGATGGCATGTGACAGGGACCATCACACTATGTGATGGCATGTGACAGGGGCCATCACACTGTGTGATGGCATGTGACAGGGACCATCACCCTGCTGTGTGATGGCATGTGACAGGGACCATCACCCTGCTGTGTGATGGCATGTGACAGGGACCATCACCCTGCTATGTGATGGAGTATAACTTGGGAAACACATCTAACTCTGCTCCCCACAACGTAACATAGGCCAGCGTAGCAACACACTGGTAACTCATCCAGTTTTGCTAAATGCAACTAAATCCAGGTTACCCCAGACTTAGGTGAAGCTCCTCTAGGGAAAACAGTTATCAACAATGCTAAATCATCACTAACAACATTTATCGAGGTGAAATCGCAAGAGCAAAAGACGTTAAATAACTTTCTACTCTTTACTTAATTTACTGAAGCTTGTGTTGACGTGTCTGCACCAGTAATGTGTTGTTTGTCTTTATTGATTATTTCCACCTGAGAGTTTTAACTCTTGTCTCAACAATCTTAATTAGAAACACAAGAAATTACAATTATGAATTGTGTCTATAAACGGAATATTTTAAATCAAAAGATCAATATAAAAATCTCTGAAATTTATAAATACAACAATGGTGGGCACATAAGAGCCCTGGAAACCCGTCACATTGTAAATATAGGTAAACTCACTTGAGGCCAAAAAGTCACATGTATAACACCTGAGTATCGTCATTTTGAAGACGTTTTGTCAATCAGTGACCTTATCAATTCAATACAGAGGTAATATGATAATTTAGACACATGTTCAACACTTGGGTATCTATAATGGAAACGTTTCTCCACACAGTGGCTTCATCAGTTCATACAAAGAAGAATGGGAAGATCAGAAGGAGTTTGAGGTAATCAGTCCCTAAGCCTGGAATCGATGTAATTAGTCCATCAATCTTGATAGGAAAACCAATCTTGTCGAGACTGAGAGACTGATTACCCCAAACTCCTTCTGATGTTCACCATTGATCTTTGTGCTAGACTGATGAAGCCACTGTGGGGCGAAACTCTTTCATAATAAAAATACCCAAGAGTTGCACCTGTGTCTAACTCATCAACTGGTCGGTTCTCCGAACCATGTATTAACAGAGGTAACATACTGAAGAGTGAACTGTTACCAGTGTAACAACACTGGTAAGAACCTGTTACCAGTGTAACAACACTGGTAAGAACCTGTTACCAGTGTAACAACACTGGTAAGAACCTGTTACCAGTGTAACAACACTGGTAAGAACCTGTTACCAGTGTAACAACACTGGTAAGAACCTGCTACCAGTGTAACAACACTGGTAAGAACATGTTACCAGTGCAACAACACTGGTAAGAACCTGTTACCAGTGTAACAACACTGGTAAGAACCTGCTACCAGTGCAACAACACTGGTAAGAACCTGTTACCAGTGCAACAACAAAGGCCAGAACCTGCTACCAGTGCAACAACAAAGGCCAGAACCTGGTAGCAGTGCAACAACAAAGACCAGAAACTGCTACCAGTACAACAAAAGCCAGAACCTGGTACCAGTGCAACAACAAAGACCAGAACCTGCTACCAGTGCAACAATAAAGGCCAGAATCTGCTACCAGTGCAACAACAAACACAAGAACCTGCTACCAGTGCACCAACAAAGGCCAGAACCTGGTAGCAGTGCAACAACAAACACCAGAACCTGCTACCAGTACAACAACAAAGGTCAGAACCTGGTAGCAGTGCAACAACAAACACAAGAACCTGCTACCAGTGCAACAACAAAGGCCAGAACCTGGTAGCAGTGCAACAACAAACACCAGAACCTGCTACCAGTACAACAACAAACACCAGAACCTGCTACCAGTACAACAACAAACACCAGAACCTGCTACCAGTACAACAACAAAGGCCAGAACCTGGTAGCAGTGCAACAACACACCAGAGAGGTACTGTGATGAGAGATATCTCGCTCTCATGTTTACTTACACACATGCTCTCTAATTACGAGAAAATATTGTCACCCTTTCCCAATGAACATTCCAAGTGCTTCATTAGATCAACCATCAAACACGAGAGTGAAACTAGCCAGGTAAGTAAAGTAAGTAAGTAAATAAGTAAGTTTATTTAGGGTTATCACACAGATTTTGATTTTCACAATTGTCGTATATTGTAATATTTTGTAGGGAAAATTGCCTAAGATGTCTTAGTCAAAGTGATTTAATCCCAGAGTTCTTGAGTGGTGGTGGTGGTGGTAGTTGTTGTTGTGATAGTTGTGTACTAGTGGTGGTTGTATAGTAGTAGTAGTAATTGTTGTTGTTATGGGTGTGTACTAATAGTGGTGGTTGTGTGGTAGTAGTAGTAGTAATTGTTGTTGTTGTGATGCTTGTGTACTAGTAGTGATAGTTGAGTAGTAGTAGTAATTGTTGTTGTTGTTGTGATGGTTGTGTACTATTAGTGATAGTTGAGTAGTAGTAGTAATTGTTGTTGTTGTTGTTATGGGTGTGTACTAGTAGTGGTGGTTGAGTAGTAGTAGTACCGGTAGTGGTTGTATAGTGGTAGTAGTAGTAGTTGCTGTTGTTGTTGATTTGATGGTTGTGTAGTAGTAGTGGTGATGGTTGTGTAGTAGCAGTAGCAATAGTAGTAGTAGTAGTAATAGTATGATGGATGTGTCTAAGGAGTGTCTAGTCACCAAGAAAGTGGACCTGTGTGGTCGACTGACCTTGTAACCTACTCCACACAACTGCCTCACCTCTCCTTCTCTCACCTTAACCGCATCCTCCTCCTTACTTCCTCTCTTTTCTCCCTCACTCTCTTCTTATCTATCACACCTTCATTCTTCCTACTTCTGGCTTCTTCCCCTCTCTTCCTTCACTCCTCTCCCTATTCCTCGTTTCCAGGCGCAAGACGGGTTGGAGGCTCCATGCACCGTCCACTAATTGCAACCCAGTGTCTGATCAATCAGGCTGTTAGTGAGGGTATAGTTGTTACTTAGGAACCACTTGTGTGTACCTAAGGTATGTAAGTAACTTTGTAGTGTTTGTTGCGTGTTCTACTACCGCTGTTATTGCTGCTGCCGCTACTGTTACTTGTGCTGTTGTACAAGTCATAACAGTTCTCTGCATGTCAACACAACATGCAACACTTGCAACTCAAAGTGTATTAATCAACCAACACTTCCACAACTAATGATATAAATGATGTCAACCTTAATGACTGTTCCCTTAACTCTGACACACTCCATCCTCTGTGACACACTCCATCTCTGTGACACACTCCATCTATGTGACACTCCATCCTCTGTGACACACTCCATCTCTGTGACACACCCCATCTGTGACACACTCCATCTATGTGACACACTTCATCTATGTGACACTCCATCCTCTGTGACACACTCCATCTCTGTGACACACTCCATCTATGTGACACTCCATCCTCTGTGACACACTCCATCTCTGTGACACACTCCATCTATGTGACACTCCATCCTCTGTGACACACTCCATCTCTGTGACACACTCCATCTATGTGACACTCCATCCTCTGTGACACACTCCATCTCTGTGACACACTCCATCTATGTGACACACTCCATCTCTGTGACACACTTCATCTCTGTGACACTCCAACCCTGTGATGCACTCCCTCTCTGTGACACACTCCATCTCTGTGACACACTCTATCTCTGTGACACTCCATCTCTGTGACACACTCCATCTCTGTGACACACCCCATCTGTGACACACTCCATCTATGTGACACACTTCATCTCTGTGACACTCCAACCCTGTGATGCACTCCCTCTCTGTGACACACTCCATCTCTGTGACACACTCCATCTCTGTGACACTCCATCTCTGTGACACACTCCATCTCTGTGACACACTCCATCTCTGTGACACACTCCATCCTCTGTGACACACTCCATCTATGTGACACTCCATCTCTGTGACACACTCCATCTCTGTGACACACTTCATCTCTGTGACACTCCAACCCTGTGATGCACTCCCTCTCTGTGACACACTCCATCTCTGTGATTCACTCCATCTCTGTGACACTCCATCTATGTGACACTCCATCTGTGTGACACACTCCATCTGTGACACACTCCATCTCTGTGACACACTCCATCTCTGTGACACACTCCATCTCTGTGACACACTCCATCTCTGTGACACACTCCATCTCTGTGACACACTCCATCTATGTGACACTCCATCTGTGTGACACACTCCATCTGTGACACACTCCATCTCTGTGACACACTCCATCTCTGTGACACACTCCATCTCTGTGACACACTCCATCTATGTGACACTCCATCTGTGTGACACACTCCATCTGTTACACACTCCATCTCTGTGACACACTCCATCTCTGTGACACACTCCATCTCTGTGACACACTCCATCTCTGTGACACACTCCATCTCTGTGACACACTCCATCTTCTTGACATACTATTTCTGTGAGACATATATTTAACAGTGATAGAAGGTGTCACATGTTTCACATCAGACTCAGAGTGACAGATCACAAACACAGTTCACCAATAAACATCTCACACAGCTTAATATTATGTGAAATTCCTTGATGTGAAACATTTTCTTTCTCAGTTCAGATACCAAAGTAAACTCTTTATCTGAGTTACTGGAATCCACTGTACAGCACTTTCGTTAAACTAGTTTATCGTCTATGAACGACCCAAGAATGTGACCAGAATGAGAAACTCCTCGAAGAATCCCAATGTGAATAATGTTGAATGTTATCATGTGATAACTAGACACTAAATGTATAACTTGATAAAGGAGACAGCACGCTGACTGCCACATTATTGCAAAGTTTTCTATTATCCCTAACATGTAAACAATAACTGATAAGCCAGGTGTTTCCTGTCACTATTATTAACATCAGCTAGTATGACAGTCACATAACTATGTGCAATATACACACAATGTCTCAGACAAGAATTATTATGTCTCAGTATTAAAATCTATATCAATATTATCAATATTTATGCAAAGTCAGATGCATGGCTCTATTGCCTAACATTATTGAGTCCCAATAAAGTTTTTATCATCTTAATTATATTAAGTATATATAATCATCTTTGATTTTTGTTAATCATTGTTACGCACAATAAAAATAATACTGATCAATGTGACCGTTTATATATATATATGTATATGTATATATATATATATATATATATATATATATATATAATATATATATATATATATATATATATATATATATATATATATATATATATATATACTATATATATATATATATATATATATATATATATATGCACGTATTATATACCTAATACACAATAGATAATTATAAACATTAGTTAAATATACGAATTAAATGTTCATTATTTTTCATGTATTAGCGTTACTGAATAGTCCAAGATGTAATATAATAATAATAATAATGATAATAATAATAATAATGATAATAATAATAATAATAATAATAATAATAATAATAATAATAATAATAATATAAATTTTATTATTTTTAATGATGAGAAGTACTACAACCTGCCTATTGAATTAAACCAGGCAAGTCCTACTATGTAAATTACGAAATATTTTCCTTAGCGAGGTTACATATCAATGGCATAACATGAGAGGTATGTGTAAGACTAGGTCACCTAATGACGGCTTTCAGGAACCTGAACAAATAATCATTTAGAACACTATACCCAGCAAGTGATCCAAGACTTAAACTAATTACAACTAGTACTACTATTGTTACCACTAATATTGTTACTAGTCCTGATCTACCACTTCCTTCCACCGCCCCTTTTCGTATGTATATAGTGGCTTCCTTCCTCCTCATTTCAGTGTGACTTGATAATGGTCGAAGTAAGGACCGAAACGTCGTCATAAGTTTTAGTGTCTTAAGTTCGGTTGTGTGTGTATTATTAGTGTGTGTTTGTGATTGTTCAAGTTGCAGACTGAACACTCTTTGATCTATTATGACAGCTGTTAGAACAGCATCCTAGTACTGCTGTTACTAATGAATCTCTTGTGTTGAACTCGTTCACCCAGTCTCGTCACTGACATTATAACACTACCTGGTCACCTCTCTCACCTGCACCTTAATACCTAAGACTGCAACCACTTGCAACATACACACACACACACACACACACACATGTTAGGGAGTACACTCTAGGGGGCCAGAGACTACAAACCTCACTCAAGGCGCCTCCAGGAACATCTCCTGAGGCGCACATCAACCAAATAACTGCTGCAGCATACGGGCGCCTAGCAAACCTAAGAACAGCATTCCGACATCTTAATAAGGACTCGTTCAGAACCCTGTACACTGTGTACGTTAGGCCCATACTGGAGTATGCAGCACCAGTTTGGAACCCACACCTAGCCAAGCATGTAAGGAAGCTAGAGAAAGTGCAAAGATTTGCAACAAGACTAGTCCCGGAGCTAAGGGGTATGTCCTACGAGGAAAGATTAAGGGGGGTCAACCTGACGACACTGGAGGGCTGAAGAGATAGGGGGATGTGATAACGACATATAAAATACTGAGAGGAATCGACAAGGTGGACTGAGACAGGATGTTCCAGAGATGGGACACAGCAACAAGGGGTCACAGTTGGAAGCTGAAGACTCAGATGAATCACAGGGATGTTAGGAAGTATTTCTTCAGTCACAGAGTTGTCAGGAAGTGGAATAGTCTGGGAAGTGATGTAGTGGAGGCAGGATCCATACATAGCTTAAAGAAGAGGTATGATAAAGATCATGGAACAGGAAGAGCGACCCAGTAGCGGCCAGTGAAGAGGCGGGGCCAGGAGCTATGACTCGACCCCTGCAATCACAACTAGGTGAGTACAACTAGGTGAGTACACACACACACACACACACACGTTCCACTGCATTAACAATGTTTTGGTTAGAAACTTGGATGTCAACAAACCAGAACGTGACTGACTGCCTTTCCTATGTATACAATGATCCATCAACCTCACAGTAACCCACCCTCCCTCACCATCAACCCCACCCCCAACCAAACTACCTCACCTTCCCCTCCTCAGTCATTTCACCCACCAAAATATTACTTATTTCCTGTTTATATATATATATATATATATATATATATATATATATATATATATATATATATATATATATATATATATATATATATATATATATATATATATATATATTTATATATAATCAATCTACCTCAGTGTCACGTGACACCAGAAATATATTTAAATATACACAAATTCCTTTCCGGAGCGAGGAAAATGGGAACAAATCCAGCCATAAATCATGTTGCTTCCCCTAAATGGAATTTTGGAATTGTGTTGTGTTTGTGGTTGGTGGCACCACACCTCCCATGGCGCCGTCACTCCGCAATATATTCAATATACTTGAAAAACAGCGAATGTATATGTGACATTTACACAGTGTATATACAGACAGGAAAGTCCACAAGTAGACAGATCTGTGACAGACACTGACTCACGTGTAGACAATAATACAACAAAGTAATAAGGAGTAAAGTGTACTCTACCCTGAATCTTTCAGCATCACTTCGAAGCCATCTTCGCTCTGCTCAAGACGATGACACTGTGAGAGGTGAACTATACAGTATACTTCCCGTGGTCTTGTGTGTTGTTGTCTCAGTATGAGTGTGTTGTTGTCTCAGTATGAGTGTGTTGTTGTCTCAGTATGAGTGTG
>WNWK01003990.1:0-122500 GCA_009830355.1 Cherax destructor | reverse complement strand
CAGAAATACAGGCACGTATGATATATAATGAAAAAAGCAACAAGTACAACGTGCTTTTACATAAACTTGAATGTGTCATGATATTTTCCCACCTGAAGGACAGAACCAAGAGCTTGACAACAACCTACGACAGTACAAAGAGCTGTACAACAACATACCACAGTACCAAGAGCTGTACAACAACCTACTACAATACAAAGAGCTGTACAACAACCTACCACAGTACCAAGATATGTACAACAACCTACCACAGTACCAAGAGCTGTACAACAACCTACCACAGTACCAAGAGCTCTACAACAACCTACCACAGTACCAAGAGCTGTACACCAACCTAACTGAATATCAAAGGTTAAACAGTTAACAGGACAGCGACGGGAGAAACATAAACAACAGAAATGGAGAGAAAAAAAAGAGGAATAAACAAAATCAAACAATAGAACAGTGACAATATGCCACCACAATCATAGACAAGCAAGACAATACTGCTCCTCAAACAAAGACAAACAAGACAACAGTGACAATACTGCTCCTCAAACAAAGACAAACAAGACAACAGTGACAATACTGCTCCTCAAACAAAGACAAACAAGACAACAATGACAATACTGCTCCTCAAACAAAGACAAACAAGACAACAATGACAATACTGCTCCACAAACAAAGACAAACAAGACAACAATGACAATACTGCTCCACAAACAAAGACAAACAAGACAACAATGACAATACTGCTCCACAAACAAAGACAAACAAGACAACAATGACAATACTGCTCCACAAACAAAGACAAACAAGACAACAGTGACAATACTGCTCCACAAACAAAGACAAACAAGACAACAATGACAATACTGCTCCACAAACAAAGACAAACAAGACAACAGTGACAATACTGCTCCACAAACAAAGACAAACAAGACAACAGTGACAATACTGCTCCACAAACAAAGACAAACAAGACAACAGTGACAATACTGCTCCACAAAGACAAACAAGACAACAGTGACAATACTGCTCCACAAACAAAGACAAACAAGACAACAATGACAATACTGCTCCACAAACAAAGACAAACAAGACAACAGTGACAATACTGCTCCACAAACAAGACAACAAGACAACAGTGACAATACTGCTCCAACAAACAAGACAACAGTGACAATACTGCTCCAAAAACAACAAGACAACAGTGACAATACTGCTCCACAAACAAAGACAAACAAAACAACAATGACAATACTGCTCCACAAACAAAGACAAACAAGACAACAGTGACAATACTGCTCCACAAACAAAGACAAACAAGACAACAGTGACAATACTGCTCCACAAACAAAGACAAACAAGACAACAATAACAATACTGCTCCACAAACAAGACAACAGTGGCAATACTGCTCCACAAAGACAAACAAGACAACAATGACAATACTGCTCCACAAACAAAGACAAACAAAACAACAATGACAATACTGCTTCACAAACAAAGACAAACAAGACAACAATGACAATACTGCTCCACAAAACAAGACAACAGTGACAATACTGCTCACAAAGACAAACAAGACAACATGACAATACTGCTCCACAAACAAAGACAAACAAAACAACAATGACAATACTGCTTCACAAACAAAGACAAACAAGACAACAATGACAATACTGCTCCACAAACAAGACAACAGTAGCAATACTGCTCCACAAACAAGACAACAGTGACAATACTGCTCCACAAACAAGACAACAGTGACAATACTGCTCCACAAACAAAGACAAACAAGACAACAATAACAATACTGCTCCACAAACAAGACAACAGTGGCAATATGCCACAAAGGCAAAAAGACAACAGTGACAATACTGCTCCACAAACAAAGACAAACAAAACAACAATGACAATACTGCTCCACAAACAAAGACAAACAAAACAACAATGACAATACTGCTCCACAAACAAGACAACAATGACAATACTGCTCCACAAACAAAACAACAATGACAATACTGCTCCACAAACAAAGACAAACAAAACAACAATGACAATACTGCTCCACAAACAAGACAACAGTGGCAATACTGCTCCACAAAGACAAAGAAGACAACAGTGACAATACTGCTCCACAAACAAAGACAAACAAGACAACAATAACAATACTGCTCCACAAACAAGACAACAGTGGCAATACTGCTCCACAAAGACAAACAAGACAACAATGACAATACTGCTCCACAAACAAAGACAAACAAAACAACAATGACAATACTGCTCCACAAACAAAGACAAACAAGACAACAATGACAATACTGCTCCACAAACAAGACAACAGAACATGGCAATACTGCTCCACAAAGACAAAGAAGACAACAGTGACAATACTGCTCCACAAACAAAGACAAACAAAACAACAATGACAATACTGCTCCACAAACAAAGACAAACAAAACAACAATGACAGTACTGCTTCACAAACAAAGACAAACAAAACAACAATGACAATACTGCTCCACAAACAAAGACAAACAAGACAACAATGACAATACTGCTCCACAAACAAAGACAAACAAGACAACAATGACAATACTGCTCCACAAACAAAGACAAACAAGACAACAATGACAATACTGCTCCACAAACAAAGACAAACAAGACAACAGTGACAATACTGCTCCACAAACAAGACAACAGTGACAATACTGCTCCACAAACAAGACAAACAAGACAACAATGACAATACGCAACAAGACAACAGACAATTCCAAAAACAAGACAACAGTGACAATACTGCTCCACAAACAAGACAACAGTGACAATACTGCTCCACAAACAAAGACAAACAAGACAACAGTGACAATACTGCTCCACAAACAAGACAACAGTGACAATACTGCTCCACAAACGTATTAAAACTAATCTATAAAAATATAAAAGAAAAAAAGAGAAACCGATAATTCCTCTTCTCCAATATTGACTTTTTTGTCAATGTTGTTGTAACCAAGTCCATGTTTGATGGCAGCTATGTTGTTACCTTGTGTTGTTACCTTGTGTTGTGTTGTTACTTTATGTTATGTTGAGTGGTGTTGTTACCTTGTGTTGTGTTGTTACTTTATGTTATGTTGAGTGGTGTTGTTACCTTGTGTTGTGTTGTTACTTTATGTTGTGTTGTGTGGTGTTGTTACTTTATGTTATGTTGTGTGGTGTTACTTTATGTTATGTTGTGTGGTGTTGTTACCTTGTGTTGTGTTGTGTGGTGTTGTTACTTTATGTTGTGTTGTGTAGTGTTGTTACCTTGTGTTGTGTGGTGTTGTTACCTTGTTAGTTGTGTGGTGTTGTTACTTTATGTTGTGTTGTGTGGTGTTGTTACTTTATGTTGTGTTGTGTGGTGTTGTTACTTTGTGTTGTGTTGTGTGGTGTTGTTACTTTATGTTGTGTTGTGTGGTGTTGTTACTTTATGTTGTGTTGTGTGGTGTTGTTACCTTGTGTTGTGTTGTGTGGTGTTGTTACTTTATGTTGTGTTGTGTGGTGTTGTTACTTTATGTTGTGTTGTGTGGTGTTATTTACTTGTGTTGTGTGGTGTGGTGTTGTTACCTTTGTTGTGTGTGTGGTGTTGTTCCCTTTATGTTGTGTTGTGTGGTGTTGTTACCTTTGTTGTGTTGTGTGGTGTTGTTACCTTGTGTTGTGTTGTGTGGTGTTGTTACCTTGTGTTGTGTTGTGTGGTGTTGTTACCTTGTGTTGTGTTGTGTGGTGTTGTTACCTTGTGTTGTGTTGTGTGGTGTTGTTACATTATGTTGTGTTGAGTGGTTTGTTACTTTATGTTATGTTGGTGGTGTTACTTTGTTTGTTGTGTGGTGTTGTTACCTTGTGTTGTGTTGTGTGGTGTTGTTACTTATGTTGTGTTGTGTGTGTTGTTACCTTGTGTTGTGTTGTGTTGTTACTATGTTTGTTGAGTGGTGTTACCTTTGTGTTATTTGTGTGGTGTTGTTACCTTGTGTTGTGTTGTGTGGTGTTGTTACTTTTGTTTGTGTGAGTGTTGTTACTTTTGTTTGTTGTGTGGTGTTGTTACCTTGTGTTGTGTTGTGTGGTGTTGTTACTTTATGTTGTGTTGTGTAGTGTTGTTACCTTGTGTTGTGTTGTGTTGTTACTTTATGTTATGTTGAGTGGTGTTACTTTATGTTATATTGTGTGGTGTTGTTACCTTGTGTTGTGTTGTGTGGTGTTGTTACCTTGTGTTGTGTTGTGTGGTGTTGTTACCTTGTGTTGTGTTGTGTGGTGTTGTTACCTTGTGTTGTGTTGTGTGGTGTTGTTACCTTGTGTTGTGTTGTGTGGTGTTGTTACCTTGTGTTGTGTTGTGTGGTGTTGTTACCTTGTGTTGTGTTGTGTGGTGTTGTTACTTTGTGTTGTGTTGTGTGGTGTTGTTACCTTGTGTTGTGTTGTGTGGTGTTGTTACCTTGTGTTGTGTTGTTAGTTTATGTTATGTTGTGTGGTGTTGTTTCCTTGTGTTGTGTGGTGTTGTTACCTTGTGTTGTGTTATGTGGTGTTGTTACTATACTAGGTTGTTAACCTGTGTTGTGTGGTGTTGTATTTTACTATGTTGTTAGGTTATCTTGTGTTGTGTTAGGCTTCAGTGACATATACTAACATGTTAGTTATTCATGATGGTTTGTGAGTGTACTTAACCAAATCTATTTACCTATTTGTGATTGCTGGAGTTGAGCCTCAACCCCTGACCCTCCGCCTCTTTATCTAGGCCTGGTTATTCTAATTCTGTCCATCCTGATGCTCAAAAAGTATTGCGTGATATCCGTGTACCTCATTTTCCTCTTCAACTTTCAACTATTTCTCGGTGTTCCTATTTCCAACAACTCCAAGTCTTCCACCCTATCAAACATGTCTATGTATCTTGTATGTCATGATCATATCTGCCCTCCTCTTTCTTTCCTCTAATGTTTTGGTCCAGATGTACAGGTCTAGTAGTGTTCTTTATATCTCATTACCTTCTAGACGACTTTCTCTGGTTTATGAACATATTCTATCAGGAGTGGATACCAAGCTGGTGTTGCTCCCTCCAAGATGAACCTGGCACTGTCTGCTGCCTCCAAGATGAACCTGACACTGTCTGCTGCCTCCAAGATGAACCTGACACTGTCTGCTGCCTCCAAGATGAACCTGACACTGTCTGCTGCCTCCAAGATGAACCTGACACTGTCTGCTGCCTCCAAGATGAACCTGGCACTGTCTGCTGCCTCCAAGATGAACCTGACACTGTCTGCTGCCTCCAAGATGAACCTGACACTGTCTGCTGCTCCAAGATGAACCTGACACTGTCTGCTGCCTCCAAGATGAACCTGACACTGTCTGCTGCCTCCAAGATGAACCTGACACTGTCTGCTGCCTCCAAGATGAACCTGACACTGTCTGCTGTCTCCAAGATGAACCTGACACTGTCTGCTGTCTCCAAGATGAACCTGACACTGTCTGCTGCCTCCAAGATGAACCTGACACTGTCTGCTGCCTCCAAGATGAACCTGACACTGTCTGCTGCCTCCAAGATGAACCTGACACTGTCTGCTGCCTCCAAGATGAACCTGACACTGTCTGCTGCCTCCAAGATGAACCTGACACTGTCTGCTGCCTCCAAGATGAACCTGACACTGTCTGCTCCCTCCAAGATGAACCTGACACTGTCTGCTCCCTCCAAGATGAACCTGATACTGTCTGCTCCCTCCAAGATGAACCTGACACTGTCTGCTGCCTTCAAGATGAACCTGACACTGTCTGCTCCCTCCAAGATGAACCTGACACTGTCTGCTCCTCCAAGATGAACCTGATACTGTCTGCTCCTCTCAAGAGGAACCTGACACTGTCTGCTGCCTCCAAGATGAACCTGACACTGTTGCTCCCTCCAAGATGAACCTGACACTGTGTGCTCCCTCCAAGATGAACCTGACACTGTCTGCTCCCTCCAAGATGAATCTGACACTGTCTGCTCCCTCCAAGATGAACCTGACACTGTCTGCTCCCTCCAAGATGAACCTGACACTGTCTGCTCCCTCCAAGATGAACCTGACACAGTGTCTGCTACCTCCAAGATGAACCTGACACAGTGTCTGTCACCTCCAAGATGAACCTAAAACAGTGTCTGCTACCTCCAAGATGAACCTGACACAGTGTCTGCTCCCTCCAAGATGAACCTGACACTGTCTGCTCCCTCCAAGATGAACCTGACACTGTCTGCTCCCTCCAAGATGAACCTGACACTGTCTGCTCCCTCCAAGATGAACCTGACACTGTCTGCTCCCTCCAAGATGAACCTGACACTGTCTGCTCCCTCCAAGATGAACCTGATACTGTCTGCTCCCTCCAAGATGAACCTGACACACTGTCTGCTCCCTCCAAGATGAACCTGACACAGTGTCTGCTACCTCCAAGATGAACCTGACACAGTGTCTGTCACCTCCAAGATGAACCTAAAACAGTGTCTGCTTCCTCCAAGATGAACCTGACACAGTGTCTGCTTCCTCCATGATGAACCTGACACAGTGTCTGCTTGCTCCAAGATGAACCTGACACAGTGTCTGCTTCCTCCAAGATGAACCTGACACAGTGTCTGCTTTCTCCAAGATGAACCTGACACAGTGTCCGCCACCTCCAATATGAACCTGACACAGTGTCTGCTTCCTCCAAGATGAACCTGACACAGTGTCTGCTACCTCTAAGATGAACCTGACACAGTGTCTGCTACCTCCAAGATGAACCTGACACAGTGTCTGCTTCCTCCAAGATGAACCTGACACAGTGTCTGCTACCTCCAAGATGAACCTGACACAGTGTCTGCTTCCTCCAAGATGAACCTGACACAGTGTCTGCTACCTCCAACATGAACCTGACACAGTGTCTGCCACCTCCAAGATGAACCTGACACAGTGTCTGCTACCTCCAAGATGAACCTGACACAGTCTCTGCTTCCTCCAAGATGAACCTGACACAGTGTCTGCTTCCTCCAAGATGAACCTGACACAGTGTCTGCTACCTCCAACATGAACCTGCACATGTCTGCCACTCCAAGATGAACCTGACACAGTGTCTGCTACCTCCAAGATGAACCTGACACAGTGTCTGCTACCTCCAAGATGAACCTGACACAGTGTCTGCTACCTCCAAGATGAACCTGACACAGTGTCTGCCACCTCCAACATGAACCTGACACAGTGTCTGCTTCCTCCAAGATGAACCTGACACAGTGTCTGCTTCCTCCAAGATGAACCTGACACAGTGTCTGCTACCTCCAAGATGAACCTGACACAGTGTCTGCTTCTCCAAGATGAACCTGACACAGTGTCTGTCACCTCCAAGATGAACCTAAACAGTGTCTGCTTCCTCCAAGATGAACCTGACACAGTGTCTGCTTCCTCCATGATGAACCTGACACAGTGTCTGCTTCTCCAAGATGAACCTGACACAGTGTCTGCTTCCTCCAAGATGAACCTGACACAGTGTCTGCTTCCTCCAAGATGAACCTGACACAGTGTCCGCCACCTCCAATATGAACCTGACACAGTGTCTGCTTCCTCCAAGATGAACCTGACACAGTGTCTGCTACCTCCAAGATGAACCTGACACAGTGTCTGCTACCTCCAAGATGAACCTGACACAGTGTCTGCTTCCTCCAAGATGAACCTGACACAGTCTCTGCTTCCTCCAAGATGAACCTGACACAGTGTCTGCTTCCTCCAAGATGAACCTGACACAGTGTCTGCTACCTCCAACATGAACCTGACACAGTGTCTGCCACCTCCAAGATGAACCTGACACAGTGTCTGCTACCTCCAAGATGAACCTGACACAGTGTCTGCTACCTCCAAGATGAACCTGACACAGTGTCTGCCCTCCAAATGAACCTGACACGTGTCTGCTTCCTCCAAGATGAACCTGACACAGTGTCTGCTTCCTCCAAGATGAACCTGACACAGTGTCTGCTACCTCCAACATGAACCTGACAGTGTCTGCTTCCTCCAAGATGAACCTGACACAGTGTCTGCTACCTCCAAGATGAACCTGACACAGTGTCTGCTACCTCCAACATGAACCTGACACAGTGTCTGCTTCCTCCAAGATGAACCTGACACAGTGTCTGCTACCTCCAAGATGAACCTGACACAGTGTCTGCTTCCTCCAACATGAACCTGACACAGTGTCTGCTTCCTCCAAGATGAACCTGACACAGTGTCTGCTACCTCCAACATGAACCTGACACAGTGTCTGCCACCTCCAAGATGAACCTGACACAGTGTCGTATATAGGGTCATTAAAAACTTAAGAAGTTTCCTTAAAAGACAATCTCGCCAGTCGTACATCTGCTGCAGAATTTTTTTACTTGATGTCCAGCTCTGGTGATATGCTTGGTGCTGTACTTACTCCCAGGTCCTCCATGAGTGAGTTTTGCAACCTCTGTCTCGCGAAGCTGTACTTCATTTTCAGTATTAGTTCCTCTCCCCCAGTTTTCATAGGTGTTGTCTTGCTTGTGTTGACTACCAGTAGTCGCTTGTATGACCAAGTGTGCAGTTTATTGTAGACTTTGTCTGTCTTTCCGTTTTCTTATCCTCATTAATTTGACACCATCTGTTAACAGAGATATATAAGAGTATAGATCATCTGGGAAGTGGCTGACACGTATATCGGAAATAATAGTAGTGGTTGCCTACTCTCATGCTTCCTCCACAACCATCATTCTCCACCTCCTCTCACTAAAGTACTTTAATCCACTGCAAGGCCGTCTGTATTTATCCTTGTCTCCTATAGATATTAACCCAGGCTTATTTACGGTGTTAAATACAGTTATACGGTCTCAGAAAGTTCAGTCTGCGCATCCCTCTGCTTGATTCTTTCTTTTTCCCAGTCACAGAACTCTTGCAGGTTTGTGAGACATGACTGTTGTTGCTGCTCTTAATTAAATCACTTATTCGCTAGTATCTTTTTGATTATCTTCTGCATTAACTCAGATAATATTAATATCATGGGCACTGACCTTCAGCTTCACATTATCTGTCTTTCTATTGACTTAAATATTTCTACTGACTTTGTTCTCTGTTATTATTCCAATAATTGACATATTATATTTTATTCACTTGCAAATATTAAATAGGGGTTCACCCATGGTGTGTGTGTGTGTGTGTGTGTGTATATATATGTGTGTGTGTGTTTGCGATTTAACTCTGTAAAAAAAACAAGCAGACAGGAGAAAGTGATAACAAAACGCTGCAGTCTACTGAACGAGTTTGTTGGCCTGGCAGCCACATGATGAGGCAGACAGCTGAGCAGGTGTGTGATGCTGCATCTCTCTCCTGTCTCTCTCTCTCTCTCTCTCTCTCTCTCTGTTATATCCACTTGTACATGTGCTCACTCACGCATGTGCTATCTGTACATAATATTCAACAGGTAAAGCTTGTCTTGATGACCATCGAGAATGAATCAGTTGTTCCTGGGGGTCGAGCCACGGCTCCTGGTCCCACTCTTAACCTTCAATTAGAAGGTAGCATTAATTCCTGGCTTCGTAGGTCACATCAAACTACAAGAATACGGGTTGCAATACAATACAGTGGGTGGAATAATACAATGGCTGGAACAATACAGTGGCTGGAACAATACAGTGGTTGTAGTAATACAGTGGCTGGAACAGTACAGTAACTGGATCAATACAGTGGTTGGAACAATACAGTGGCTGGAACAATACAGTGGCTGGAACAATACAGTGGCTGGAACAATACAGTGGCTGGAACAATTCAATGGCTGGAACAATACAATGACTGGAGCAATACAGTGGCTGGAACAGAACAATACAGTGGCTGGAACAATACAGTGGCTGGAACAATAAAGTGGCTGGAACAATAAAGTGGCTGGAACAATACAGTGGCTGGAACAATAAAGTGGCTGGAAAATAAAGTGGCTGGAACAATACAGTGGCTGGAACAATACAGTGGCTGGAACAATACAGTAGCTGCAACAATACAGTAGCTGGAACAATACAGTGGCTGGAATAATACAATGGCTGGAGCAATACAGTGGCTGGAACAATACAGTGGCTGGAACAATACAGTGGCTGGAACAATACAGTGGCTGGAACAATACAGTGGCTGGAACAATACAGTGGCTGGAACAATACAGTAGCTGGAACAATACAATGGCTGGAGCAATACAGTGGCTGGAACAATACAGTGGCTGGAACAATACAGTAGCTGGAACAATACAGTGGCTGGAACAATACAGTGGCTGGAACAATACAATGGCTGGAACAATACAGTGGCTGGAACAATACAATGGCTGGAACAATACAGTGGCTGGAACAATACAGTGGCTGGAACGATACAATGGCTGGAACAATACAGTAGCTGGAACAATACAATGGCTGGAACAATACAGTGGCTGGAACAATACAATGGTGGAACATATTGGAACAATACAATGGCTGGAACAATACAGTAGCTGGAACAATACAATGGCTGGAACAATACAGTGGCTGGAACAATACAATGGCTGGAACAATACAGTGGCTGGAACAATACAATGGCTGGAACAATACAGTGGCTGGAACAATACAATGGCTGGAACAATACAGTGGCTGGAACAATACAATGGCTGGAACAATACAGTGGCTGGAACAATACAGTGGCTGGAACAATACAGTAGCTGGAACAATACAGTGGCTGGAACAATACAGTGGCTGGAACAATACAATGGCTGGAACAATACAGTGGCTGGAACAATACAGTGGCTGGAACAATACAGTGGCTGGAACAATACAGTGGCTGGAATACAATGGCTGGAACAATACAGTGGCTGCAACAATATACAACTAACTCACCATTTAAAAGAGTAATCGATAGATGACGCTTCGGTCCATCTAAGACTGCATCTTGATAATGGTGCCAGAGGTGGACGATGGTTCGAAACCTTTTGTCTGAAGTTTGCCTTCCCAGTTGTGGCTTGGTTGTGACTTATCATACCACTGACACAGTGTGTGGTCACCACTGACACAGTGTGTGGTCACCACTGACACAGTGTGTGGTCACCACTGACACAGTGTGTGGTCACCACTTCCTCATTCCACTAGCTTGCCACCCTGAGACTGAAGACTTCCTCACATGACTCGACAGTGTTGTTATACATGAGTGGGCATCTAGCTCCTGTACCTTCCCTTACAGTCAGTACATCTTGCTCGTCGTTCTCAAGTCTCAGTCATGCTCTTTTTCAAGACAGTCAGGAGCAATTCCTTTAGTCTCCCTTTATAGTTCAAACCTCTCAGCATTGAGACAAATAAAATTACAAACCTCTGGACTTTTTAAAGCTTATGAACATGTCTCATTATCCAATGTACAGCACGCTGTACATTGTATAAATAGACTGGCTTCTATGTTGAGGTTAATGAAGGCGGACCTAAGATGAACTGCTATTACACATGTTACTGATGTTGTTGTGGTCATGTACATCTACATGTACTCTACAATGTTCACTCCTAGATCCTTCTTACGAGATTCTTTTAGTTTCTTCCCTGCCAAGTTATTCTACGTCTCTCCCTCCCTGACTTGAATGATCTTGCAATTGTTTTCGTTGAACAACAATACCCTCTGTTCTGACCATTATTGCAGCCTTGTCCAGGCGTTCTTCTTCGTCTCGTTAATTTTGCATTATTGGTAAATAACGGTAAATAGGATTCGATTCTGTGTTGAAGGTCCTCCACGTACATGAAGGGCAGCAACGGCTCTAACACCACACTGATGCATGTCTTAAGCCGCTCCACTACATTTTTCCCTTACATCTGACTGCTCATCCAATTAGTGGATCCATTTCGACTATGGTGCAGCCAAATACCCTCCTGCATTTTAATTTACTATTCAAAACATTGAAGACTAAGACGAATGTGCAACACATGCTTTTATTTATTAAGAGACGTTTCGCCCTCACAGTACACTTTAACACACTAATAGAGAGGCAATGAGACTGGAGAATTTATATTGGAGTCAGTGGTGAGATGCAGCAATTGAAGACATGATAACATGTGGACTCAGCCCACAAGTGGAAGTAGGTTAGACCCATATGGTTGGCCAGAGACATAGCAATGGAGTTAAAGATATTCTCTGTACCAGACAAGTATCCTTAAATCGAAGGTACTTAAAACGCACCAACTCCCACTTGTGAGCCCGTCCACTTATAAGGGCATCTTCAACTACTTTATCTCACCACTGACTCCAATACAAGTCTCCGTACTTATGCCTCTAGATCAGACTGTTAAAGCCTGATGTGAAGGCGAAACGTCTCTCAATAAAGAGACTCCGGTGTTGCACATGTCTTAATCTTGTTACAAACAATACTTCCACTGGCTGCCTTCCTTGTTACAAACAATGCTTCCACTGGCTGCCTTTCTTGTTACAAACAATACTTCCACTGGCTGCCTTTCTTGTTACAAACAATGCTTCCACTGGCTGCCTTCCTTTTTACAAACAATGCTTCCACTTGCTGCCTTCCTTGTTACAAACAATGCTTCCACTGGCTGCCTTCCTTGTTACAAACAATACTTCCACTGGCTGCCTTCCTTGTTATAAACAATACTTCCACTGGCTGCCTTCCTTGTTATAAACAATACTTCCACTGGCTGCCTTCCTTGTTATAAACAATACTTCCACTGGCTGCCTTCATTGTTACAAACAATACTTCCACTGGCTGCCTTCCTTGTTACAAACAATACTTCCACTGGCTGCCTTCATTGTTACAAACAATGCTTCCACTGGCTGCCTTCCTTGTTTATATTACTTTTCATCTTAGTAGAAATGTATCAAATCCTGTTTCAAGATCCCCTGACCAAGAGAGAATGTCTTCTATATCATTATTTTCTTCTCCAAGATGTTCACTTATTGATTTGTTCAGTAAGGCAAAAGAAAATGAGCGGTTTCTCTAGGTCTGCTCTATGACTCAGCATATATTGTATTCATTTAGAATGACTTTCCGTTATCTCTTTCTTGTGAGTTTTATCGCAAAGTTGTCAACCTCCAGTAAGTCCAGTGGAGCATTTTATTCTCCTGTCTACGCTCTCTTATTAACCTCCCCACCTTCCACACTTCTGACTGTTTCTGTTACCCTTAGCGCCGCTTTCTTCTCCACTCTTATTTTCTCTTTCACTGTATTCGTCTTTCCTTTGCTTTCTCAATCACAATCATCATGTTTTATACCTATTTTTATGCTTCAAAAATATAGTTAAAGATTTATAAATTTCTATCTGTCCTTTCTCATCCCTCCATCTGTCCACTGTCATCCCTCCATCTGTCCTCTCTCATCCCTCCATCTGTCCTCTCTCATTCCTCCATCTGTCCTCTCTCATCCCTCCATCTGTCCTCTCTCATCCCTCCATCTGTCCTCTCTCATCCCTCCATCTGTCCTCTCTCATCCCTCCATCTGTCCTCTCTCATCCCTCCATCTGTCCTCTCTCATCCCTCCATCTGTCCTCTCTATCCTCATCTTCTTCTCATCTCCATCTGTCCTCTCTCATCCCTCCATCTGTCTCTCTCATCCCTCCATCTGTCCTTCTCATCCCTCCATCTGTCCTCTCTCATCCCTCCATCTGTCCTCTCTCATCCTCCATCTGTCCTCTCTCATCTCCTCCATCTGTCCTCTCTCATCCCTCCATCTGTCTCTCTCTCATCCCTCCATCTGTCCTTCTCTTCATCCCTCTCATCTGTGCCTCTCCATCCCTCCATCTGTCTCTCTCTTCTCTCTCCTCCATCTGTCTTCCATCCATCTTCTCTCATCCTCCATTTTCCCATCCTCTCCATCGCCTCTCATCCCTCCTCTCCCTCTCTCATCTCCTCCATTTCCTCTCTCTCCTCCATGTCTTCCCACTCTCCCTCACTCCATGTTTCCCAACCTCTCCTCTCCATGTTCCAACTCTCCCTCACTCCATGTTCCAACCTCTCTCCTCCATGTTTCCCAACCTCTCCCTCACTCCATGTTTCCCAACCTCTCCCTCACTCCATGTTTCACAACCTCTCCCTCACTCCATGTTTCCCAACTTCTCCCTCACTCCATGTTTCACAACCTCTCCCTCACTCCATGTTTCCCAACCTCTCCCTCACTCCATGTTTCCCAACCTCTCCCTCACTCCATGTTTCCCAACCTCTCCCTCACTCCATGTTTCACAACCTCTCCCTCACTCCATGTTTCCCAACCTCTCCCTCACTCCATGTTTCACAACCTCTCCCTCACTCCATGTTTCCCAACCTCTCCCTCACTCCATGTTTCCCAACTTCTCCCTCACTCCATGTTTCACAACCTCTCCCTCACTCCATGTTTCCCAACCTCTCCCTCACTCCATGTTTCACAACCTCTCCCTCACTCCATGTTTCACAACCTCTCCCTCACTCCATGTTTCCCAACCTCTCCCTCACTCCATGTTTCCCAACCTCTCACTCACTCCATGTTTCCCAACCTCTCCCTCACTCCATGTTTCACAACCTCTCCCTCACTCCATGTTTCCCAACTTCTCCCTCACTCCATGTTTCCCAACCTCTCCCTCACTCCATGTTTCCCAACTTCTCCCTCACTCCATGTTTCACAACCTCTCCCTCACTCCATGTTTCCCAACCTCTCCCTCACTCCATGTTTCACAACCTCTCCCTCACTCCATGTTTCCAACCTCTCCCTCACTCCATGTTTCCAACTCTCCCTCCTCCATGTTTCACAACCTCTCCTCACTCCATGTTTCCAACCTCTCCCTCACTCCATGTTCCAACCTCTCCCTCACTCCATGTTTCACAACCTCTCCCTCACTCCATGTTTCCCAACCTCTCCCTCACTCCATGTTTCCAACCTCTCCTCACTCCATGTTTCCCAACCTCTCCCTCACTCCATGTTTCCAACCTCTCCTCACTCCATGTTTCCCAACTTCTCCCTCACTCCATGTTTCCAACCTCTCCCTCCTCCATGTTTCCCAACCTCTCCCTCACTCCATGTTTCCCAACCTCTCCCTCACTCCATGTTCCCAACCTCTCCCTCCCTCCATGTTTCACACCTCTCCCTCCTCCATGTTTCCCAACCTCTCCCTCACTCCATGTTTCACAACCTCTCCCTCACTCCATGTTTCCCTACCTCTCCCTCACTCCATGTTTCCCAACCTCTCCCTTACTCCATGTTTCCCAACCTCTCCCTCAAATCATGTTTCCCTAACTCTCCCTCACTTCATCTTTCTCTACCTCTCCCTTACTTCATGTTTCCCTAACTCTCTTTTACTCCATGTTTCCCTAACTATCCCTCACTCCATGTTTCCCTAACTCTCCCTCACTCCATGTTTCCCTACCTCTCCCTCCCTCCATGTTTCCCTAACTCTCCCTCACTCCATGTTTCCCTACCTCTCCCTCCCTCCATGTTTCCCTACCTCTCCCTCCCTCCATGTTTCTCTACCTCTCCCTCACTCCATGTTTCCCAACCTCCTTCCTTCTACCTTTGTAACTTTTTTGTGGAAACTTCAGTACTTGTTAATATTGTTAGATGTGAGACTTACTGTGACCTCCCTGTGTATGACTTACTGTGACCTCCCTATATATGACTTACTGTGACCTCCCTATATATGACTTACTGTGTCCTCCCTGTGTATGACTTACTGTGACATCCCTGTGTATGACTTACTGTGACCTCCCTATATATAACTTACTGTGACCTCCCTGTGTATGACTTACTGTGACCTCCCTGTGTATGACTTACTGTGACCTCCCTGTGTATGACTTACTGTGACCTCCCTGTGTATGACTTACTGTGACATCCCTGTGTATGACTTACTGTGACCTCCCTATATATAACTTACTGTGACCTCCCTGTGTATGACTTACTGTGACTTCCCTGTGTATGACTTACTGTGACCTCCCTGTGTATGACTTACTGTGACCTCCCTGTGTATGACTTACTGTGACTTCCCTGTGTATGACTTACTGTGACCTCCCTGTGTATGACTTACTGTGACCTCCCTGTGTATGACTTACTGTGACCTCCCTGTATATGACTTACTGTGACCTCCCTGTGTATGACTTACTGTAACCTCCCTGTGTATGACCTACTCTAATGTGTTTTTATTTCTGTGTTGTTACAGTCTCTTCTCTCTTCCTTAATTATCAATTCTTCGATCCTCCAATACATACATTTCACTTACATTTTCTCCAAGTTTGTTCTCGTTTTATTCGCTTCTATACGCATCCAATCGTCGTTTTTCTTATTTTTCCTCATTTTCTGTCTGTCTGTCTGTCTCTCTCTCTCTCTCTCTCTCTCTCTCTCTCTCTCTCTCTCTCTCTCTCTCTCTCTCTCTCTCTCTTTGAGTTTCCTCAGATTCGTTAAAATAATAATAAGCTTTAAGGGGTTGTTAAGGTAACAGTGGTCGTTAGCTTCTCAATTTCTTAACAAATAAATATATTTGGACAGAGTAAAAACCACGATGCAGAGATGAGCGATGTGACTGAAGTCTTCTGATATAAAAGAAGATTACTCTCATTATTACAGTCAAATACGACCACACTGTATCAAAACAACGAAAGAAATAGAAGGTAAAAGTGTGTTTGACTACAAAGACAGCACCAGTAGTGAGAGGCAGCAGGAAGAAAAAATCATATAACTTATAGTAAGAGAGTGATTGTGTCTTACAAACCCATGGTAAGTGACGTTCACACGACCAGTAAGGTGTTGACGATGTAAGACGTTGTAAAGAACGAATGTGAGGAGCCATTGTGGCCTCAACTACGATATCTAGCGTGGCACCCTCCACAATGTCCAGACTGGCACCATTACGATGCTCACAGTGGCACCATTACTATTTCTAGTGTTATTGTTCACTATGTTCAGACTAGTACCGCCAAATATGCTTAGAGTAAACAGTTCATGACTCAAGGCTAATGTAAAGTGAAGGCAGACTATTATAACTGGTGTCAACTTATGAAGATTAGCAGCAACCTGAGAGGTACACACCAGACCACAGTTATCAACGAAGGTTCGAACATTCACCTCTCCCTGCGCTGAACATTCACCTCTCTCTGCGCTGAACATTCACCTCTCCCTGCGCTGAACATTCATCTCTTCTGAACTGAACATTCACCTCTCCCTGAGCTGAACATTCACCTCTACATGCGCTGAACATTCACCTTTCCCTGCGCTGAACATTCACTTTTCCCTGCGCTGAACATTCACTTTTCCCTGCGCTGAACATTCACCTTTCCTTGCGCTGAACATTCACCTCTCCCTGTGCTGAACATTCACCTCTCCCTGCGCTGAACATTCACTTTTCCCTGCGCTGAACATTCACCTTTCCCTGCGCTGAACATTCACCTCTCCCTGTGCTGAACATTCACCTTTCCCTGCGCTGAACATTCACCTCTCCCTGCGCTGAACATTCACCTTTCCCTGCGCTGAACATTCACCTCTCCCTGCGCTGAACATTCACCTCTCCCTGGGCTGAACATTCACCTCTCCCTGCGCTGAACATTCACCTCTCCCTGCGCTGAACATTCACCTCTCCCTGCGCTGAACATTCACCTCTCCCTGCGCTGAACATTCACCTCTCCCTGTGCTGAACATTCACCTCTCCCTGTGCTGAACATTCACCTCTCCCTGTGCTGAACATTCACCTCCCTGTGGAAATTCACCTTCCGCGCTGAACATTCACCTCTCCTGCGCTGAACATTCACCTCTCCTGCGCTGAACATTCACCTCTCCCTGCGCTGAACATTCACCTCTCCCTGCGCTGAACATTCACCTCTCCCTGTGCTGAACATTCACCTCTCCCTGGCTGAACATTCACCTCTCCCTGTGCTGAACATTCCCCTCTCCCTGTGCTGAACATTCACTTCTCCCTGTGCTGAACATTCACCTTTCCCTGCGCTGAACATTCACCTCTCCCTGCGCTGAACATTCACTCTCCCTGCGCTGAACATTCACCTTTCCCTGCGCTGAACATTCACCTCACCCTGCGCTGAACATTCACCTTCCCTGCGCTGAACATTCACCTCTCCTGTGCTGAACATTCACCTCTCCCTGCGCTGAACATTCACCTCTCCCTGCGCTGAACATTCACCTCTCCCTGCGCTGAACATTCACCTCTCCCTGCGCTGAACATTCACCTCTCCCTGTGCTGAACATTCACCTCTCCCTGTGCTGAACATTCACCTCTCCCTGTGCTGAACATTCACCTCTCCCTGTGCTGAACATTCACCTCTCCCTGTGCTGAACATTCACCTCTCCCTGCGCTGAACATTCACCTCTCCCTGCGCTGAACATTCACCTCTCCCTGTGCTGAACATTCACCTCTCCCTGTGCTGAACATTCACCTCTCCCTGTGCTGAACATTCACCTCTCCCTGTGCTGAACATTCACCTCTCCCTGTGCTGAACATTCACCTCTCCCTGCGCTGAACATTCACCTCTCCCTGCGCTGAACATTCACCTCTCCCTGCGCTGAACATTCACCTTTCCCTGCGCTGAACATTCACCTCTCCCTGCGCTGAACATTCACCTCTCCCTGTGCTGAACATTCACCTCTCCCTGTGCTGAACATTCACCTCTCCCTGTGCTGAACATTCACCTCTCCCTGTGCTGAACATTCACCTCTCCCTGCGCTGAACATTCACCTCTCCCTGCGCTGAACATTCACCTCTCCTGCGCTGAACATTCACCTCTCCTGCGCTGAACATTCACCTCTCCTGCGCTGAACATTCACCTCTCCCTGTGCTGAACATTCACCTCTCCCTGTGCTGAACATTCACCTCTCCCTGTGCTGAACATTCACCTCTCCCTGCGCTGAACATTCACCTCTCAATGAGCTGAACATTCACCTCTCTCTGTGCTGAACATTCACCTCTCAATGAGCTGAACATTCACCTCTCCCTGTGCTGAACATTCACCTCTCAATGAGCTGAACATTCACCTCTCCCTGCGCTGAACATTCACCTCTCCCTGCGCTGAACATTCACCTCTCCCTGAGCTGAACATTCACCTCTCCCTGAGCTGAACATTCACCTCTCCCTGCGCTGAACATTCACCTCTCAATGAGCTGAACATTCACCTCTCCCTGCGCTGAACATTCACCTCTCAATGAGCTGAACATTCACCTCTCCCTGCGCTAAATTCACACGGGTTTAATTTTTCATGAAAAATTAAACCTGGTCATTTCATGCTGAGAAAACATCATCAAATTATGAGCGCAAATCCGAAATTCCTAAGTGAATCTAAGTGACTGTAAATTATTTAAGTGTGTAATACAAACCAGACTGTAGTGAAACAACGACAGTAACAACGTGTGAGTTACACCATGGTTAATAAGGGGCGCCTCACTTCCCCTGTCTTATAATAATATGTTATTTTTCCCCTATAATCTACCTTGTCCATAATTACTATCGCATTTGCTTTGTCTGCTTTCTTAGAGTGAAGTTCAGGATCTTTCCTTAATTCATGGTATAACTTAACAAATCTTTGATGACAAATGATAAGAAACAAATGATAAGAAAAATGGCTTCTTAATGTTCGTTCAACTATAAACCAGGAAAATGTCTTAGCATTTTATTCTTCCCCACTTTTGAGTTAGTTCTCCAATATACATTATGCAATAATCGCTAGAGTCGTTCCCCTGAACGGATCTACCTGGACTTACTACTTATTCCTGCAACATTGCAAGCTCCTGATGATGTTTTGATTGCAACACGAAAGGCCTAGAGCTATCCTTCAACCCCTTCCCCCCGTGGTTGTTCTGCATCCAACATACATATCACAAATTTTACAAAATTTCTTAGCAAACTTAATCGCCGGTAATAAACGAATTTCTCACTTTCTAAGAAAACAACTTGTTTGCAGTGGTGAAAACCAGTGGCACCCCCAAGGTATGTGTTCTTCAATGTGTTCCTTCCAGTGGTGACTGCCATCACCAGCCACTCTGACGTAGTTTGAGCACCTCATTCTCACCTCTCTACATCCTTTATAATAGTTAAAATGACACTTTATTGTGGCAACGTTTCGCTCTCCAGGAGCTTTGTCAAAACCTAACGTTACAGGCTTGACAAAGCTCCTGGAGGGCGAAACGTTGCCACAATAAAATGTCACATTAGTTACACTTGCGTCTTTTACCTAATACTGTCGGCAATTCTGCCAAAATTAATACAACCTTTATATTCAATACTCTCAACGTGATTTATTTCCGATAATCAAGCCTCAGCACGTGTTATGGTACTGATAATCAAGCCTCAGCACGTGTTATGGTACAGATAATCAAGCCTCAGCACGTGTTATGGTACAGATAATCAAGCCTCAGCACGTGTTATGGTACTGATAATCAAGCCTCAGCACGTGTTATGGTACAGATAATCAAGCCTCAGCACGTGTTATGGTACAGATAATCAAGCCTCAGCACGTGTTATGGTACAGATAATCAAGCCTCAGCACGTGTTATGGTACTGATAATCAAGCCTCAGCACGTGTTATGGTACAGATAATCAAGCCTCAGCACGTGTTATGGTACAGATAATCAAGCCTCAGCAAGTGTTATGGTACTGATAATCAAGCCTCAGCACGTGTTATGGTACAGATAATCAAGCCTCAGCACGTGTTATGGTACAGATAATCAAGCCTCAGCAGTGTTATGGTACAGATAATCAAGCCTCAGCACGTGTTATGGTACAGATAATCAAGCCTCAGCACGTGTTATGGTACAGATAATCAAGCCTCAGCACGTGTTATGGTACAGATAATCAAGCCTCAGCACGTGTTATGGTTTCAGATCAAGTCAAGTGCACTTCAAACCCCGTGTTATGGTACAGATAATCAAGCCTCAGCACGTGTTATGGTACAGATAATCAAGCCTCAGCACGTGTTATGGTACAGATAATCAAGCCTCAGCACGTGTTATGGTACAGATAATCAAGCCTCAGCACGTGTTATGGTACAGATAATCAAGCCTCAGCACGTGTTATGGTACAGATAATCAAGCCTCAGCACGTGTTATGGTACAGATAATCAAGCCTCAGCACGTGTTATGGTACAGATATTTTAAAAACATTTTCATTTGTTTGGGAAAAAGAAATGGAAACACTTGATCTCATGTGAAATATTAAAGATTTAATAATTTGTTGGGGAGACATGTTACTTTACCTAACTATATTCACAGGCAACACAGTAGTAGAATTTACTGTTTATCATGTACATAAATAGTCTACCATGTACCTAAATAGTCTATCATGTACATAAATAGTCTACCATGTACCTAAATAGTCTACCATGTACCTAAATAGTCTACCATGTACCTAAATAGTCTACCATGTACCTAAATAGTCTACCATGTACCTAAATAGTCTACCATGTACCTAAATAGTCTATCATGTACCTAAATAGTCTACCATGTACTTAAATAGTCTACCATGTACTTAAATAGTCTACCATGTACCTAAATAGTCTACCATGTACTTAAATATTTAACCATGTACTCTCATCTTTGACTCACACTGTACTCTCATCGTTGACTCACACTGTACTCTCATCGTTGACTCACACTGTACTCTCATCTTTGACTCACACTGTACTCTCATCTTTGACTCACACTGTACTCTCATCTTTGACTCACACTGTACTCTCATCGTTGACTCACACTGTACTCTCATCGTTGACTCTCACTGTACTCTCATCGTTGACTCACACTGTACTCTCACCATCACCACCTATACACCATCACCACCTATACACCATCACCACCTATACACTATCACCACCTATACACCATCACCACCTATACACCATCACCACCTATACACTATCATCACCTATACACCATCACCACCTATACACCATCACCACCTATACACCATCACCATCACTGCACAATCTGATAGAGTTATCTCCCCAGAATGGCTCAAACTATAAGGACAGACAAGAGCCAATATTAATTGCTATTGAACCAATAGGAAAAGTGAGAGCAGCACAATGGAAACTGATACTAAATTGTTAATCCCTTTACCTAAAAAAAATATTTACAAGACCACGAAGAGCGCAGTTCCAAATCACAATAAAACTGTTACCAATACCGCAACAAAATAGGTCGTTGTGTTGATGGTACCTTTTTACCTATGTTTCCTTCTGACGTTCCCGGAGTGTTAGCAGCACTAGACTACCTATGAGAGTCTTTTAAAGCCTATACTAGGCTGTACCTACCGTGAGTTTTCTAAAGCTTATACTAGACTGTACCTACCGTGAGTTATCTCTGGATAACTCACGGTAGGTACAGTCTGGGTGAACGGTGGGCGACTGGCAGTGGGTACAAGTCATACTAACAGACTAGCAAAGCAAATTCTTTGCTGTGATGATGTTCACCAGTGAGAGCAGTTAGAGGATGCACTCACAGCATCACAGCTGCAGTGCTGGCCCACGGTCCCATCACAACAAACATTATTACACTTCAACAATCTCCGTAAACAAGGCTGCTCCGTAAACCGCCTTACTGCTTCTAAAAGCACTGACTAACAGTATATATTGTCTGCACTGTCTAAACTGTGCAAGTTCCAATGATAAATACATCAGAGGCAACAAAATCAGTGATCTTAAGTTCGATATACTTCACACCTTTACACAAACTTTCCCTGTAGTTTACGACTATTTTTTTAACTTCAAAAAATGATCATTTAACACGAGAGTTACAACGCCGTCACCATCCTCGTCAACCAATCATTTTCCAGAGCTGTTACTAAGGTGTCCAGGCATCCTCAGCAGCCAATCACCTTCCAGCATTGCGAATGAGGTGCAACTACGCTCAGCAGCCAATAAGTTTACAGCAGTACAAACGAGGTGCTTAACAAGGTGTGAATTGGTTGTTAAGCAATTTAAGAGGCAACCAACTCAGAGTTGTTTTGGTGTCCATTACTGTGTCAGGTCGTCAGGTTAATGATAATAATTTATTATTAGTTTGATAATTGATCTTTGATGATTGTAAACATTGGGAATATTTGAAAATGATGTCTGTCTGTCTGTCTGGCTGTCTGTCTGTCTGTCTGGCTGTCTGTCTGGCTGTCTGTGCCGTTCTGTGTATCTGTCTTCCTGTACTCAACTATTTATGGCTTCGGGGGTCGAGTCTCCGTTTGTGGCTCCTTTCATTTCTCAAACTGTATTCCTGCCTCATGGATCCTATCATACCTACTCTAATTGACCAACTTGTGGCACACATGTGTATGTACCTTCCTTATATACCCGTCCCCCTCCATTTCTCTCTTATGCTTCTTATATTCATTTATCTACATTAATGGATGGATTGTTTACACCATCTTTTTCGTTTCTTCCTTCATATAAATTTCTCCTTCTCCCAGCACTTCCTTGCTAGCTACTTCATCATCTCCTCCATTGTTCTCCACTCCTGTCTTCTGTGTGTGTGTGTGTGTGTGTGTGTGTAGAGTGCTGATGCCCTGGATGCTGGCATCATCTCTGGGAGATGCCCGCCATCTCTCCTCTGAGAGATTGTCTCAGAAACACTTGCCTGGAATTATCAAGTAGTGTATTTTTTTCCTGAGACGCTGAGTGGTGGTCAGTAAGCTTCCTTGTCTACCTAACTCAGAGTGATGCTTCTTTGAATTGTGTTATTGTGGGCTTGTGGTACTGTGTATTATGGAATTGTGGCACTGTGGTACTGTCAGGTTGTGGCACTGTTCATTGTGGTATCATGTATTTGTGGTTTTGTGGTGTTGTGGCACTGTGTTCTGTGGCACTGCGTGGTGTGGTATTATTGCGATCACAGGAAGAAGTTAGCAAGCAGAGCTGTGGTACTTAACATAAGAACATAAGAAAGGAGGAACACTGCAGCAGGCCTGTTGGCCCATACTAGGCAGGTCCTTCACAATCCATCCCACTAACAGAATATTTGCTCAACCCAATTTTCAAGCTACCCAATAAATAAGCTTTGACAATTCTACCCACTCATGCGGAGTCATAGAACATAAGAACATAAGAAGGAGGAACACTGCAGCAGGCCTGTTGGCCCATTCTAGCAGGTCCTTCACATTCCATCCACCAACAGAATATTTGTTCAACCTAATTTTCAATGCTACCCAAAATAAGCTTTGATAATTTATTTACTCATGGCAATTCCCACTCAAATCCAACCCTCTCACTCATGAATTTATCCAACCTAAATTTGAAACTACCCAAGGTCCTAGCTTCAATAACCCTACTAGGCAGACTGTTCCACTCATCAACTACCCTATTTCCAAACCAATACTTTCCTATATCCTTTCTAAATCTAAACTTATTACGGCTGGCGGAATAAACCAATAAACCACGGGAAGAGCATTTGTGTATTTCTCCAGCGCCTCTATAACTTTCCACGAACCCAACGTACGACATAATTACACATACTCGCCTCTTGTATAAATTTATAAGTCAATTGCAGTGAGTGGTAAGACAGTTCACCAGTAAAGGAACCATCAGAAAGGTAGTCCTTGAGTCCCCGTATGTTCCTACCATCAGTATGTTCCTACCATCAGTATGTTCCTACCATCAGTATGTTCCTACCATCAGTATGTTCCTACCATCAGTATTTACAATATGTACAGAGTGAGGGACAGTGCAGTTGGTGGACACCATACTAATAAGTATTATCACAAGAGAAAGCCAGAGAGTAAACTGAGTCCACTCACTGCAATTGACTTATAAATTTATACAAGAGGCGAGTATGTGTAATTATGTCGTACGTTGGGTTCGTGGAAAGTTATAGAGGCGCTGGAGAAATACACAAATGCTCTTCCCGTGGTTTATTGGTTTATTCCGCCAGCCGTAATCCTATGGGATCGGTGTCTACTTCTTGACTGACTATGCCCGCGAGTGTAGCCGGGGTTTGACCTGATACAGGTCAGTGTTGTGACCTTTGAATGACTTCTACTTACATACGTAACATACCCTTGACAATCAGCCGCAGCAAGTGAGAGACTGACTCCAGACCAGGGGTGTAGGTAGGTAGATATAATGTTTGTCAGGAAACAGGACATATGATGACCCACAGCTGGATATTTTGATCATATGACCGAGGACTTCCGCTGGCTTACCGGCCCACCTCTTTAAAAAATCATGGCTATAATTATAACCATTAACCAGGGGTGTAGGTATAACGTCAATTCGTCTTTTATCAACCCCTCACTGAGTGGTTGCAACTGATGGGCATTTACAGCCCAGCTGGGAAGCCCCTACAACTGCACTGTCATAAGTGCCCACTTGGCTGATGAGAGGAAATGCAAGTAGTGGTTGTGTGATGCATCCTGAGTACTCGACATACGACATATAGAGCTTTATCAGGTCATGTTTAGCTCAGTGTAGAGCTTTGTCAGGTCATGTTTAGCTCAGTGTAGAGCCTTATCAGATAATTTTTAGATCAGTGTAGAGCTTTATCAGATCATGTTTAGCTCAGTGTAGAGCTTTATCAGATAATTTTTAGCTCAGTGTAGAGCTTTATCAGATTATGTTTAGCTCAGTATAGAGCTTTATCAGATTATGTTTAGCTCAGTGTAGAGCTTTATCAGATTGTTTAGCTCAGTATAGAGCTTTATCAGATTGTTTAGCTCAGTGTAGAGCTTTATCAGGTCATATTTTGCTCTCTGTAGTCTTATAAGTCCACGGGGTCACCACATCATCCACAGGGTCACCACATCATCCACGGGGTCACCACATCATCCACGGGGTCACCACATCATCTTACCCAAACAATAAGGTGGAAGAAAAAAAAGAAGGGGAAAAAAATTCCTAGAATTCTTACAAGTGGAATTTGCTTTCTCCAGTGTGTGGGCCGGGCCGCCGCCTCCTACTACCAATTTTCGTCCCTCCTGTGATAAAATTCGTCCGCCACTTCGCTTACATCCGCCCAGAGGAGACGAGGGGAGGGAGGAGAGAGAGAAAAAACTCAGAATTATCACTCCTGGTATTTTCACATCCAGGTTGGTCTGCCTCTCTCTCTCTCACCTTTTTTTTTCAAGATTTCTTTCCTAGTTGAATATTTTTGTTATGAGGGTTGAGGGAGGGTCGAGAAGTGGTTCAGTAGGTCTATGTTGGGGGGATATGTGATATACTTCAATTTTGTTTTTCAGTTATATACCGATGGTGTTATATACCGATGGTGTTATATACTGATAGTGTTATATACCGATGGTGTTACATACCGATGGTGTTATATACTGACAGTGTTTTATAATGAGTGTTATATACTGATGGTGTTATATACTGATAGTGTATCAAAACTGAATAAGATTTGTGAGAAATAACAGCAAATTACATACACTAATAACACGAAAAATAACACACAATAACACATTATGACACGTCATAACACATTATGACACAATAACGCCATAACACACAATAACACGTCATAACACACAATAACACGTCATAACACACAATAACACGTCATAACACACAATAACACGTCACAGCACACAATAACACGTTATAACACACAATAACACGTCACATCACACAATAACACGTCATAGCACACAATAACACGTCATAACACACAATAACACGTCATAGCACACAATAACACGTCATAACACAATAACACGTCATAACACACAATAACCCGTCATAACACACAATAACACGTCATAACACAATAACACGTCACAGCACACAATAACACGTTATAACACACAATAACACGTCACAGCACACAATAACACGTCATAGCACACAATAACACGTCATAACACACAATAACACGTCATAACACACAATAACACGTCATAACACAATAACACGTCACAGCACACAATAACACGTCATAGCACACAATAACACATCATAACACAATAACACGTCACAGCACACAATAACGTCATAACACACAATAACACGTCATAACACACAATAACACGTCATAACACACAATAACACGTCATAACACAATAACACGTCATAGCACACAATAACACACCATAACACAATAATAGGAGGACTCATGTGGTAATGATGACGATGAGGAGGAATTGTGTGGTAATGATGACGATGAGGAGGAATTGTGTGGTAATGATGACGATGAGGAGGAATTGTGTGGTAATGATGACGATGAGGAGGAATTGTGTGGTAATGATGATAATGATGATGTGAATTCTTTGCTAATGAATTCGTGTGGTAATAATGGCGTACATGCCTTGTGTGGCAGTGGAATTGTTTGCTAATGAATTTGTATGGTAATTGTGTGTAATGGATTTGTGCTTCAGCCACACATGCAAATAAGTGTCTGTCAGTGAATGCACTGAGAGATGTGTGTCTGTCAGTGAATGCACTGAGAGATGTGTGTCTGTCAGTGAATGCACTGAGAGATGTGTGTCTGTCAGTGAATGCACTGAGAGATGTGTGTGTGTCAGTGAATGCACTGAGAGATGTGTGTGTGTCACTCTGAGGTGGGTGTTTCTCACTAATAGTTTACCTTACCTTACCTTACCCAATTTTAAGCGACTGTTCGATTCCCTAATGTTAACGTACACTGAAGCCAATTAATTGTTTGAACCTAATTAGGAAGAGGTGGAGCCGAGGGAGGAAGTGAGCACTGGCATCCACAGCCGAGGGAGGAAATGAGCACTGGCATCCACAGCCGAGGGAGGAAGTGAGCACTGGCATCCACAGCCGAGGGAGGAAATGAGCACTGGCATCCACAGCCGAGGGAGGAAGTGAGCACTGGCATCCACAGCCGAGGGAGGAAGTGAGCACTGGCATCCACAGCCGAGGGAGGAAGTGAGCACTGGCATCCACAGCCGAGGGAGGAAGTGAGCACTGGCATCCACAGCCGAGGGAGGAAGTGAGCACTGGCATCCACAGGATAACCTTCCTGGCTTTCGCTTCATCATGTCAATTATAATCTGATGGATGAGACTTCTGTGCAAAACTTGGGTATCTTAATTGAGGACACGTTTCTGCAGCCAGTGCTTTCCTCTGTATTGGACCGAGGAAGCCACAGAGTGGCGAAACGTTTCTGCAATAAAGTTACCCAAGTGTTGCACACTAGTGTCTCATTCATCAGTATGTCGTTTTTTCTGAAGCTTTTTATATAAGATTTGTAGTCTGATAAAATGTCTTACCCGTCATAATGACTACGAGAGATCAACTCCACACCAAGTCACTGGTTACAGTGGGGACGACTGAAGGCGACGAGAACCACTTTGGCTTTCAGAGATGTCGCCAACCGGATATGCAGATGTACTTGTCGCACTGAAAGAAATTGAGGGGAAAAAACTGAGTTAAGCCTGAAGTTGAGTTTTTGCGTCAATGAGGAGGAAAGTGCGTGTTAACTATGAAGAATAAGACGTGGATGAGAAAGTGGATGAGAGAGATTATGGAGGAAATGTTTACCCAAGAGGAGAAGTTAGAAAATTGTATTTGAGGCTCTCCTGGTCTTGGTCACAGTCACAGTTCTGGAGGAGATAACACATCTGTTGGATCTCTAAACACGTGCGAGTCTTCTTGGTCACAGTCACAGTTCTGGAGGAGATAACACATCTGTTGGATCTCTAAACACGTGCGAGTCTTCTTGGTCACAGTCACAGTGTTGGAGATAACACATCTGGTGGAACTGAACACATGCGAGTTTCTTCACACATTCAGATGTTTTTTGCCTGAGGTCTGTCAATAACACAACAAAGGATTTCATGGCATTTTTACCGAGAAAACGTTTCCTCACCAGGGACTCCATCAATAAAGTCCCTGGTGAACGAAACGTCCTCAATAAAATGTGATAAAACAGCATTTTTGGGTCTTCCAGCCCATAGGACACGACAGAAACTCTCACACACTTGTTATTATTGTCTGCAATAACTTTCTGGTGAGAACCCACAGCTGAACCACAATTTAGAAAGGAAAACTAGACGACATTATCAGGTTAAGAACGATGAAGAAAAAGAGAGAAAGTTAAGCCAGGGCAGAGTGAGGTGAGGAGACAGTCAAGGTCAAGACGCCAGTGTTTTCTACGTTATATTACTCGTAAATGTTCTCTAGTCTACACTTCTAAATTGTGTTGTGAACTGTAATGTGGCATGGTACTGTGACACAGTACTGTGACACGGTGTTGTGAAATGTATTGTGACATGGTACTGTGACACAGTACTGTGACACGGTGTTGTGAACTGTATTGTGACATGGTACTGTGATATAGTACTGTGACACGGTGTTGTGAACTGTATTGTGACATGGTACTGTGACACGGTGTTGTGAACTGTAATGATACATGGTATTGTAATCACTCAGACTTGATGCTGTAGGTCTTGGTACCGGACTCAGTTTCCGTACAAGTCAGATAATTAATTCTCTCACTGAAACTGAATGATGTATTTGGTAGGAGAGTAGTGGTATGTATCCTGCTGCACCTGCCAGCGATCACTGCTAGCGATCACTGCCAGCGATCACTGCCAGCGATCACTGCCTGCGATCACTGCCAGCGAAAACAGCCAGGGATCACTGCCAGCGGTGAAAAACTTCTAAAAAATAAGTAAAACGTGTGTGAAGTCGACGATATCTTAAGACTACGTATGGTGACGATGTATGTTAAATACTGGCACTTTCCTGAGAGCCAGTGACTGGTCTTGTTGCCAGGGATGCTCCACACACACACACCTCCTCTTGGATCTTCTCCCAGTAGTCTCAAACTTACCTAAGAAATACTTTCTAGTGTCGGATCTGCCCTGCAGTGTTGTAAATTTCAATTATCGCCTCTTGTTCTCCCTGTTGCTGGCGATAAGAAATGCTACTTATCTTTCTTTATCTCCATAATTTACAAGTGATTATCATATATCGCCACACTTGCTCTTACCTCAAAACCAGTACAATCTCACTACTTTCTCACTTTCTTCTTTTAATACAATAAAATTTAAGTCTCCTTCATTTCATATAAATTTACACTTGTAATCTACTGCGCATCTAAATTTTGTTTCCCGCTGATGCTGCTGATTCCAATTTTGGTCTGACATTGTTACCATTTTCTTGTTCCATTTCTCTGTCAATATATTTGAAAGCTAATTTGAAGTTAGCAAGTAGACTGTCAGCGTCTTGTGTTGGCGAGGATGATGTAGCACCTCCATCACCCTAGTGGGCCTTCAAGTTAACCAGACTATGGCGAGGCCTTCAAGTTAACCAGACTATGGCGAGGCCTTCAAGTTAACCAGACTATGGCGAGGCCTTCAAGTTAACCAGACTATGGCGAGGCCTTCAAGTTAACCAGACTAGGCGAGGCCTTCAAGTTAACCAGACTACGGCGAGGCTTTCAAGTTAACCAGACTATGGCGAGGCCTTCAAGTTAACCAGACTATGGCGAGGCCTTCAAGTTAACCAGACTATGGCGAGGCCTTCAAGTTAACCAGACTATGGCGAGGCCTTCAAGTTAACCAGACTACGGCGAGGCCTTCAAGTTAACCAGACTACGGCGAGGCTTTCAAGTTAACCAGACTATGGCGAGGCCTTCAAGTTAACCAGACTATGGCGAGGCCTTCAAGTTAACCAGACTATGGCGAGGCCTTCAAGTTAACCAGACTATGGCGAGGCCTTCAAGTTAACCAGACTATGGCGAGGCCTTCAAGTTAACCAGACTATGGCGAGGCCTTCAAGTTAACCAGACTATGGCGAGGCCTTCAAGTTAACCAGACTATGGCGAGGCCTTCAAGTTAACCAGACTATGGCGAGGCCTTCAAGTTAACCAGACAATGGCGAGGCCTTCAAGTTAACCAGACTATGGCGAGGCTTTCAAGTTAACGAGACTATAGCGAGGCCTTCAAGTTAACGAGACTATGGCGAGGCCTTCAAGTTAACGAGACTATGGCGAGGCCTTCAAGTTAACCAGACTATGGCGAGGCCTTCAAGTTAACGAGACTATGGCGAGGCCTTCAAGTTAACCAGACATGGCGAGGCTTTCAAGTTAACGAGACTATAGCGAGGCATTCAAGTTAACGAGACTATGGCGAGGCCTTCAAGTTAACGAGACTATGGCGAGGCCTTCAAGTTAACCAGACTATTGCGAGGCCTTCAAGTTAACCAGACTACGGCGAGGCCTTCAAGTTAACGAGACTATGGCGAGGCCTTCAAGTTAACGAGACTATGGCGAGGCCTTCAAGTTAACAGACTATGGCGAGGCCTTCAAGTTAACCAGACTATGGCGAGGCCTTCAAGTTAACCAGACTATGGCGAGGCCTTCAAGTTAAGCAGACTATGGCGAGGCCTTCAAGTTAACCAGACTATGGCGAGGCCTTCAAGTTAACCAGACTATGGCGAGGCCTTCAAGTTAAGCAGACTATGGCGAGGCCTTCAAGTTAACCAGACTATGGCGAGGCCTTCAAGTTAACCAGACTATGCGAGGCCTTCAAGTTAACCAGACTAGCGAGGCCTTCAAGTTAACCAGACTATGGCGAGGCTTTCAAGTTAACCAGACTAGCGAGGCCTTCAAGTTAACGAGACTTTGCAATGTCTTCACGTTAACAATTATGGACAGTATTCCAGCACAGGTTAAAATTAGCACTGAATAATAAATTTATAACACACTTGAGTACAACAATGATAACACACTGAATAGTGATAACACACTCAACAGTGATAACACACTCAACAGTGATAACACACTTGAGTACAGCAATGATAACACACTGAACAGTGATAACACACACTTACAGTGATAACACACACCTACAGTGATAACACACACAGTGATAACATACTCAACACTGATAACACACACTTACAGTGATAACACACTCAACACTGATAACACACACTTACAGTGATAACACACTCAACACTGATAACACACACTTAACAACGATAACACACTGAACAATGATAACGCACACTTAACAATGATAACGCACTCAACAATGATAACACACACTTAACAATGATAACACACACTTACAGTGATAACACACTCAACACTGAGAAGCACATGTGCAGTATGGTGTCTCCCAGTTGTAGACAGGAGATGGTCTCAGTATTGTTCCTAGAAGCGAGGAGACTACCCCAGGCTACCCACCCACCCTCCCTCTGAAGCGTCAGAATGCCTCAGCACTTAGTTAACCAGACCAGGTCTAGGATGGTCGACTCACCACTAGATGGCCCTGATTAACCGTGCTTCCAGCTGGCACTGATAGCATGCAAGATAGTGTTATTACATGACGTGCACAGGACGCACAGCGAATGGTCCGTGGTAGTTGAATGACCTCCCACCCGTGCACACGTGCACCCGAGTACATACTTTCTTCACCTTCATTCCAGATATGAGAAAGTAATAGAAAGAAAATTATAATTCTTCAGCTCTCGCTTCCCCTCAGATGACGTCACGAAGGAGGGGAGGCAGTAGAGGCAACGATAAAGAGAGGAAGAGGCAAAACTGGATGATATTGAAGGAGGAGAGTGGAGGGAATATAGGAGTGCAGTAGGAGGAGAGAGGGGAGGGAATAGAAGGAAAGGGGATTGGAAAGAGTAGAAAGGGAAGGGAGAAAGGAGAGAGGAGAAGAGGAGTGGATAATAAAGTACAGAGTAAAGGGGAGATAGGAATAAAAGAAGACACCAGAAAGTTAGGGAGGATTACAACACTTATCAAGTTACATTTCATCTCCCTTAACCTCTCTCCCCCCTCTACCACTTTCCTCTTTCCCCTACGCCTCTCTTCCCTCTCCTCAATTCCGTCTCTCCTCCTTTCTCTCGGGTACTTGAGAGATAGTATCTCTCCCCAGCCAGAGTACAACCTGACATCTTATAGTCAAGAAATCACATGGGTCTTGGAGGGTAGTAAAGTCTCACCTGATGGAAGTCGTGTACAGCTCTCTAGACTTTCAGGTAGAGCTTGTCGTGCCCTCAAGCTAGAGCTTGTCGTGCCCTCAAGCTAGAGTTTGTCGTGCCCTCAAGCTATAGTTTGTCGTGCCCTCAAGCTATAGTTTGTCGTGCCCTCAAGCTAGAGTTTGTCGTGCCCTCAAGCTAGAGTTTGTCGTGCCTTCAAGCTATAGTTTGTCGTGCCCTCAAGCTATAGTTTGTCGTGCCCTCAAGCTAGAGTTTGTCGTGCCCTCAAGCTAGAGTTTGTCGTGCCCTCAAGCTAGAGTTTGTCGTGCCCTCAAGCTAGAGTTTATCGTGCCCTCAAGCTAGAGTTTGTCGTGCCCTCAAGCTATAGTTTGTCGTGCCCTCAAGCTAGAGTTTGTCGTGCCCTCAAGCTAGAGTTTGTCGTGCCCTCAAGCTAGAGTTTATCGTGCCCTCAAGCTAGAGTTTGTCGTGCCAATCATTTACAGTAGTTTATTTCGACTAAAAATGAGTCGTTACCCTGAACGAATCTGCCTGGTTTTTCTACTCTATTTCTGCAACATTGCAAGCTCCTGATGTGTTGATTGCAACACGAAAGGCCCAGAACTATCATTTAACTCCCCCTGTGGTTACTTTGTATATATATATATATATATATATATATATATATATATATATATATATATATATATATATATAGAGAGAGAGAGAGAGAGAGTTAGTTGTGAGTTAAAAAACCACACAATTAAAAATTTCAAAAATTATATTCTTATAACATTATAAACATAGATAAGCTTTGAAAATCCCATAGAAAGCACAGCATGATAAAGAGAGGAGGATGACAACGAAGGGAGAGATAAGGATGTTGAGGAAGTCAGAAAAGAATTAAGGATCAGCAGAACAGGGAGGAAATGGAAGAGGGGAATAAATAGGGAAGGAGATGACAGGCGAGAATGTTTATCTTGAGGAAGAGGAAGAGGTGTAGGAGGTGGAAGAGGATGAAGAGGAGCAGCAGGTGGAAGAGAAAGAGGAGGTGTAGGTGGAAGACGAAAAAGAGGAGGAAGAAGAGTCGGAGTGGAAGAGGAGGAATAGGACGAGGAGGCACAGGAATTGAATCAGGAGGATGCGGGAATAGATTAGGAAGGAGGAAGTCGAAGAGAAGGAGAAGAAGATGATGAAGGAGGAGGAAGAGGAAGAATAATATTTAATATATTCCACATTTTGCAGACCTTACCACCGTATATAAATTAATTCAGAAAATGAAGAGATTTTGTTGAAACCTAAAATTCTTAATTGATAAAATATTAGAAGAGGAAGAAGAATAACTAATATTAACTCACAACTAACTCACAATATTAGACAAGGAAGGATAACTAATATTAACTCACAATATTAGAAAAGGAAGGATAACTAATATTAACTCACAATATTAGACAAGGAAGGATAATTAATATTAACTCACAATATTAGAAAAGGAAGGATAACTAATATTAACTCACAATATTAGACAAGGAAGAATAACTAATATTAACTCACAACTAACTCATAATATTAGACAAGGAAGAATAACTAAAATTAACTCACAACTAACTCACAATATTAGACAAGGAAGAATAACTAATATAAACTCACAACTAACTCATAATATTAGACAAGGAAGGATAATTAATATTAACTCACAATATTAGACGAGGAGAAAGAATAACTAATATTAACTCACAATATTAGACGAGGAGGAAGAATAACTAATATTAACTCACAATATTAGACGAGGAGGAAGAATAACTAATATTAACTCACAATATTAGACGAGGAGAAAGAATAACTAATATTAACTCACAATATTAGACGAGGAGGAAGAATAACTAATATTAACTCACAACTCACAATATTAGATTAGGAAGAGGAATTACTAACGTAAACTCACAATACCGCGGCTGCAACAATTCATAACTAACCAACAATTCATAACTAACCCACAATTCATAACTAACCCACAATTCATAACTAACCCACAATTCATAACTAACCCCCAATTTGGAGACGAAACTTTAGACGACATTTCGGCCCCTTGATGACCATTATTAAATCACGCTCGAAACGTCGTTCAAAGTTTCCTGATTATCGGTTAGTTGTGGATTGTTCCAGTCACGGTATTGTGAGTCATGGTATTACATGCGTCAATGATGGTATTAACAGTGATGGTATTAACAGTGATGGTATTAACAGTGACGGTATTGTGAGTCATGGTATTACATGCGTCAATGATGGTATTAACAGTGATGGTGTTAACAGTGATGGTATTAACAGTGACGGTATTGTGAGTCATGATATTACATGCGTCAATGATGGTATTAACAGTGACGGTATTGTGAGTCATGGTATTACATGCGTCAATGATGGTATTAACAGTGACGGTATTGTGAGTCATGGTATTACATGCGTCAATGATGGTATTAACAGTGACGGAATTGTGAGTCATGGTATTACATGCGTCAATGATGGTACTAACAGTGATGGTGGTAACAGTGATGGTGTTAACAGTGATGGTATTAACAGTGATGGTGGTAACAGTGATGGTATTAACAGTGATGGTATTAACAGTGATGGTATTAACAGTGATGGTATTAACAGTGATGGTATTAACAGTGATGGTATTAACAGTGATGGTGGTAACAGTGATGGTATTAACAGTGATGGTATTAACAGTGATGGTGGTAACAGTGATGGTATTAACAGTGATGGTGGTAACAGTGATGGTGATAACAGTGATGGTGGTAACAGTGATGGTGTTAACAGTGATGGTGTTAACAGTGATGGTGTTAACAGTGATGGTATTAACAGTGATGGTGGTAACAGTGCTGGTATTAACAGTGATGGTATTAACAGTGATGGTGGTAACAGTGATGGTATTAACAGTGATGGTATTAACAGTGATGGTATTAACAGTGATGGTATTAACAGTGATGGTGGTAACAGTGATGGTATTAACAGTGATGGTATTAACAGTGATGGTATTAACAGTGATGGTGGTAACAGTGATGGTATTAACAGTGATGGTATTAACAGTGATGGTGGTAACAGTGATGGTGGTAACAGTGATGGTATTAATAGTGATGGTATTAACAGTGATGGTATTAACAGTGATGGTATTAACAGTGATGGTATTAACAGTGATAGTATTAACAGTGATGGTATTAACAGTGATGGTATTAATAGTGATGGTATTAACAGTGATGGTATTAACAGTGATGGTGGTAACAGTGATGGTGGTAATAGTGATGGTATTAACAGTGATGGTATTAACAGTGATGGTGGTAACAGTGATCGTATTAACAGTGATGGTATTAACAGTGATGGTGTTAACAGTGATGGTGTTAATAAGTGACCAACACTGGTGGAGGAAGTACCAAGAGACTCTAGGATGATACATGTCTTAGTGAGGTGTTGGTGATTGACCCTCCAGAACATGTCAGCCACTGGTCCAGAGTCTGCTGATGGGCCAACCACAGCTCGTGAATTACCTGCAATTGGTGTTATACAGGTGACAGACAGCCTTTCCATGAAAGGTATATAAACACCATGAAGAGTATATATATATTCTTCTCCTCTCTTCCCCCTCCCCTTCTCCCCATTAACCTCTCGTCCTTCCACTCTCTCTCTCTCCTCTTCCCTCGTCTCCTCTGCTGGTATGCAGGTACTGACTCCTGATGTAACAATCGATGAGGATGCTGTATCTTTCTCTGAGATGAGCAGAGGGTGATGTTTAGAGAGATAGAGAGAGGAGTGAGTGAGAGGAAGTCAGACGAGAATAAAGGAAAGTGCAAGTGAGAGGAAAATGATGAAAGAATGCAAGAGAAGGACTGAAGGGAGGTGAAGGAGGGAAAGTGAGGGAGAGGGGAAAGAAGGGAGGTACCGGGAAGAAATAAAGAGAGGAACCTGTGGATAATATATGTTTAATATTGTTATGCTGTGGTTATTAGTTGATCTTATTATGTATTTGTTAAAGGTGAAGATCGAGGTACTGGTGGTGTGTGGCAACCTCACCACCAGGAGCGAGGTACTGGTGGTGTGTGGCAACCTCACCACCAGGAGCGAGGTACTGGGTGTATGTGTGTACCAACCTCACCACCAGGAGCGAGGTACTGGTGGTGTAGCAACCTCACCACCAGGAGCGAGGTACTGGTGGTGTGTGGCAACCTCACCACCAGGAGCGAGGTACTGTGTGTGTAGCAACCTCACCACCAGGAGCGAGGTACTGGTGGTGTGTGTAGCAACCTCACCACCAGAAGCGAGGTACTGGTGGTGTGTGTAGCAACCTCACCACCAGGAGCGAGGTACTGGTGGTGTGTATAGCAACCTCACCACCAGGAGCGAGGTACTGGTGGTGTGTGTAGAAACCTCACCACCAGGAGCGAGGTACTGGTGGTGTGTGTAGCAACCTCACCACCAGGAGCGAGGTACTGGTGGTGTGTGTGTAGCAACCTCACCACCAGGAGCGAGGTACTGGTGGTGGTGTAGCAACCTCACCACCAGGAGCGAGGTACTGGTGGTGTGTGTAGCAACCTCACCACCAGGAGCGAGGTACTGGTGGTGGTGTAGCAACCTCACCACCAGGAGCGAGGTACTGGTGGTGGTGTAGCAACCTCACCACCAGGAGCGAGGACTGGTGGTGTGGTAGCAACCTCACCACCAGGAGCGAGGTACTGGTGGTGGTGTAGCAACCTCACCACCAGGAGCGAGGTACTGGTGGTGGTGTAGTAACCTCACCACCAGGAGCGAGGTACTGGTGGTGTGTGTAGCAACCTCACCACCAGGAGCGATGTACTGGTGGTGGTGTAGCAACCTCACCACCAGGAGCGAGGTACTGGTGGTGTGTGTAGCAACCTCACCACCAGGAGCGAGGTACTGGTGGTGTGTGTAGCAACCTCACCACCAGGAGCGAGGTACTGGTGGTGTGTAGCAACCTCACCACCTTTAGCGAGGTACTGGTGGTGTGTGTAGCAACCTCACCACCAGGAGCGAGGTACTGGTGGTGGTGTAGCAACCTCACCACCAGGAGCGAGGTACTGGTGGTGTGTAGCAACCTCACCACCAGGAGCGAGGTACTGGTGGTGTAGCAACCTCACCACCAGGAGCGAGGTACTGGTGGTGGTGAGCAACCTCACCACCAGGAGCGAGGACTGGTGGTGGTAGCAACCTCACCACCAGGAGCGAGGTACTGGTGGGGTGAGCAACCTCACCACCAGGAGCGAGGTACTGGTGGTGGTGTAGCAACCTCACCACCAGGAGCGAGGTACTGGTGGTGGTGTAGCAACCTCACCACCAGGACTGACACACTTGTGAAACACTAAGGTATCTTTATTGCAGAAATGTTTCGCCTTTGCACAAGGCTTCTTCAGTGGAATACAGAGGCGACTGTTTTTACCGGAGGTGTTCAGTCCCTTAACCTTGATTGAAGGTGTTCAATCCCTTAACCTTGATTGAAGGTGTTGACTTCCTTAGCCTTAGTTAAAGGTGTTGAGACCCTTAACCCTTGGTAGTAACGATACCCAAGTGTTGCCTTGTGTTATCCACCAGTACATAAACACTGCACCTTCAAGGTATGAGTAAGACACAGGTGCAAGAGCTAGGTAATTATATTGATGGAACGCTTCACCTACACAGTGGGCTTCTTCAGTGGCATACAGAGGCAGCAGTAGTGGTGAGATACACATGATGTAATCACATCCATGGAGCTGAACTCTTCTCCAGGCTGAGGGACTGACCACCTCAAATACTTTTTCTCCAAGCTTGATGGATTGATTACATCATCTTTATCTCACCACTACTGCTGCCTCTGTATTTGACTGAAGAAACCCACGGTGTAGGCGAAACGTTTCATCAATAAAAATACCCAACTGTTGTACATGTGTCTTAATCCTCAACTTCTCGGTATTTTATACAGTTTTCAACATTAAGATATGATGACTGTTTTTACTGATTAAATATTAATTTATAATGAATTGTTCAATCTTAGATTATAGGGTAGGCCTACTGAGGAAGCCTAGTAGCAATCCGTACATAGACTATACATTAGGAGACTAATTCCAATTACTAAACGACCCTAGGATCTTAGAACTTGTTAACTCTCTATAGATTACGCATTAGAAGATCCTAAGTCTTGTTATATTCTAAGTATGTAAATCTAAGTCCCACTAACCACCCAAAGACTATTTATCATTAGACGGGCAAAGAATTCAAGATTCCCTTATCTTCCTTCAACCTGTAAGAGTCTCCTAGAATCCTAGATGCTGCTGACTTCAGATTACTCATTTGAACTTCTTAAGTCCTGTGAGGTTCTCAACTACCTGTTAGAAGTTCCTACTAACTTGTTCAAGCTTAACCATTTTTTCTAAGACGAGTGCAACAGCAAAATGGATATTAAGTTTTCTAACAGTTACTGACTAAGTGAAAAGAACGACTACAACCAGTTTCACGTTTTCTGCCTTTGTCTTGGTGAGGCTGAAACCACACTGATGCCAAGTACACGTGGTGTCCCATGCTTGGTGTGGTGACACTCCAAATGATGGGTCACCATGCATGGTGTGGTGACACTACATGATGGGTCACCATGCATGGTGTGGTGACACTACATGATGGGTCACCATGCTTGGTGTGGTGACACATGATGAGTCACCATGCTTGGTGTGGTGACACTCCACATGATGGGTCACCATGCATGGTGTGGTGACACTACATGATGGGTCACCATGCTTGGTGTGGTGACACATGATGGGTCACCATGCTTGGTGTGGTGACACTACATGATGGGTCACCATGCTTGGTGTGGTGACACTACATGATGGGTCACCATGCTTGGTGTGGTGACACATGATGGGTCACCATGCTTGGTGTGGTGACACTCCACATGATGGGTCACCATGCTTGGTGGTGACACTCCACATGATGGGTCACCATGCTTGAAGTGGGTCATCTTAAATAACTTCTTGCACAAGTGCGCATCACGGATGCCAAACTTCTGAGGGCCAATTTTCCATCCCAGCGAGTGTTTCTGGGGAGAGTTGGGAGAGAGAGAGATAGGAGGGGGTACGTGGGTGATGAGGGATGGAGAGGGCAGGGGAAGGGAGGGGATAGATGAGGTTAAGGGAGGGTACACAGGGGAAACTAAACCATCTCACTTCGCCCGTAGTACTTGTCGCACCTCGAGAGTCCCCGCCTCGCTAACTTAAGGCAGTGAAGAATGATCCAGTGGCAGCTTGGGGAAGGGGAGGGGAGGGAGAGAGAGAGAGAGAGAGAGAGAGAGAGAGAGGAAGTGGAAGAGACGGAAATGAAAGGAAGAAAGGGGGTAAAGAAAAGTTGGGAGGCCCCGGGCATAGAAGGATGGGGTGAGAGGTGAAAGAGATGTAAAATGGGATTGAGAAAGGGACTTGGATTAGGAGACAAGTGAGATTAAGAGAGGTGGGACTGAGAAAAAAGCGGGATTAGAAGAAAGGTGAGATTAGAAGAAAGGTGGAATTGGAAGACAAGTGGGATTGAAAGATAGGTGGGACTGGAGAAAAATTGTAATTGGAAGAGAGGTGGGATTGGAAGAGAGGTGGGATTGGAAGAGGTGTGACTGGAAGAGATGGGATTGGAAGAGAGGTGGAGAGCTTGTGTGTTACCTCGGGCGAATGAGAAGTTTTTGGGAGTCAGGTGTCTGGTGGTGGTAATACTATCTGGGAGATGAAATGTGGTGGGAGGTAAAAAAAATAAAAGGAGGAGGAGGAGGAGAAGGAGGAAGAGAAAATAGATGTAGAGAAAGCCAGACAGCCTCCAGAAGACAGTAAAGTTCAATCATTCAATGGCTGGATAATTCCCAGCCTCACCTCTGTTTTGTCATTCTGAATCTTTCAGTCTCTCACTAATTAAAATTATCTCACTTATTTCCAAGAGACAATTTAGAATTAATTTAGATCTCGCTCTCTGGTAACGAAGCGTTGGTTAACCGATGTATTACCTGTAATTAAAGCAGGCGAGAGCTAGGTGAAGCCTCGCTAACGAGAGATATGCCTCAGCGAGAAGCGATCACACAGGCCAGATATAATAGTGATGTGACTATACGTGTGGTTAAAGGCTTCATTGGGTATGCTCCAGGTGTTCCACTCTAACAAGGTTGGAGATGCTTCTAATTATGACCACCTACCTTGTTTTATTAAGACCCTGATCACTTGCTCTGGGTCTACTACAAACTGTTGTAGTAGCGCTGACAAGAAGTGCGTTTACATTTAACTAACTACTAGCTACTAACTCCTAACCTCTAACTAGTAACTCCTGACTACATATAACAAGATGCAAAACACCACAGGAGGAGTTGAATGACAGCTCTAGGCCTTTCGTGTTGCAATCAACACATCATCAGAAGCTTGGAAAGTTGCATACATGAGTAAGAGATCTCAGAAGATTCGTTCAGAGGGACGCTGAGATATCTTACTTATTTCTGCAATTTGCAAGCTCCTGATATGTGTTGATTGCAACACGAAAGGCCTAGAGCTATCATTCAGCTCCCTCTTGTGGTTTTTTGCATATATATATATATATATATATATATATATATATATATATATATATATATATATATATATATATATATATATATATATAAAAGGATGGCCGGAGGCTTGAACCGTGGTCCTGGGATTGACAGGTCCAACGGAGAAGATTCTGAAACAGTATTTTATTACGACTTAAACTGGGTTCGTAGACTATATGGCTTTTGATTAAGGTAAGGTTAGATTTACCCTGAAAGCTCCTTGGTTGTGAGGAGGACTGGATTGTAATAATTTATCACAAGTTATATACACTGATGGACCTAAGCAGGAGTCTACTGGCAGGGCTGCATCTGCTTTTGTTGCCACCTCCCAGGTTAAGAACAATAGCAACTTTGTTGATTTAGGCATAAGAATTAACAACTGGGCGTCTACACTGCAAACTGAACTGTTTGCCATCCTAACTTACTTATGACACTGAGCTTGACTCTATCATCACTACTGATTCTATGTCATCACTGAAGGCTCTTGACTCATATAATGATTCTAACAACATGCTTATTGGAGAAGCCAGGTACAGATACTCAAAAATCCGGGAAAGGGGAATTAACGTACAATTGCTATGGATCCCATCACACACTGGATTACTCTTTCATTATAAAATTGATATGTTAGCCAGGAAAAGTACCCTGAAGGATAATGCAGATTATAACTTTGGTGTATTTGTGTCTAGAATTAGGAATAATATTAAGAGAGAAGTAAATAATGAAACTGAAAGTTATAGGAATGCAGTTAGAAGCCTGAGTAGATCTATAACCCACTATGATAACATGAACGTAGATAAGCACGTGCAATATGAACAGACTGACTGATGTAGTGGCCAGGCTTAGGCTTGGTTACAAGTACTTCTGGCAGTTTGGGAGACACACAAATGATGATCAAACCAAATGCAAAGTATGTGGCCAGTCCTATGGTCACTATCTTGAAAACTATGTGCTTAATTGTCCACTTATTGAGGAATACAGAGATAGTATAATAACCTATGTGACATGTCAAGATATCTTATTAATGAAAATAAAATACCAGATATATTGTAACAGATAAGTGAACTGTAGATATAAATCCAGATGTACTCCTGTTAACCCTTTTGGGGACTAGTTCCTGGGCCTTTTGTGTATCCATATGCTGCTACGCTACCGTCCACAGGATGGATATGGGGTGCACAATAAACTAGCCACTTCGGTGGCAAAATCTAAAAAATCTGTGGGGAGGAGTCAGTAAGCTTACACATGTTGCCTCTGACGTATAACATATACTAAACTGAGAAAGAAAACATGTGGTACGATTACTGGGATGAATTTAATAGCACACCCAAACACTCACACACACACACACACACACACACACACACACACACACACACACACACACACACACACACACACACACACACACACATACACACACACACTCAAAGAAAAAGATCTTGGGGTGAGTATAATACCGAGCACATCTCCTGAGGCACACATCAATCAGATAACTGCTGCAGCATACGGGTGGCTGGCAAACCTAAGAATAGCGTTCCAATACCTCACCAAGGAATCATTCAAGACTCTGTATACCATATACGTCAGGCCCATACTGGAGTATGCAGCACCAGTTTGGAACCCACACCTGGTCAAGCACGTCAAGAAATTAGAGAAAGTGCAAAGGTTTGCAACAAGACTAGTCCCAGAGCTAAGGGGATTGTCCTACGAAGAAAGGTTAAGGGAAATCGGCCTGACGACACTAGAGGACAGGAGGGTTAGGGGAGACATGATAACGACATATAAAATACTGCGAGGAATAGATAAGGTGGACAGAGACAAGATGTTCCAGAGAGGGGACACAGAAACAAGGGGTCACAATTGGAAGTTGAAGACTCCTATGAGTCAAAGGGATGTTAGGAAGTATTTCTTCAGTCATAGAGTTGTCAGGAAGTGGAATAGCTTGGAAAGCGACATAGTGGAGGCAGGAACCATACATAGTTTTAAGACTAGGTTTGATAAAGCTCATGGAGCAGGGAGAGAGAGGACCTAGTAGCAATCAGTGAAGAGGCGGGGCCAGGAGCTATGACTCGACCCCTGCAACCACAAATAGGTGAGTACAAATAGGTGAGTACACACACTACACGCCCCGATGGCATGGTGGCTAGCGCTCTTGCTTCACGCACGGAGGGCCCGGGTTCAGTTCCCGGCGGGGCCGAAACATTTCGAAGTGTTTCGTTACACACACACACACATACACTACACGCCCCGATGGCATGGTGGCTAGCGCTCTTGCTTCACGCACGGAGGGCCCGGGTTCAATTCCCGGCGGGGCAGAAACATTTCGAAGTGTTTCCTTACACACACACACACACACACATACAACAGGCCTAGTGTCTAATCGACATGTGCCTAGGACAAAATGGTAACTAACACATACACACACATACACACACAGCCCCTGGTGGCCTAGTGGGTAAAGCTCTCGCTTCACGCACGGAGGGGCCGGGTTCAATTCCCAGTGGGGCAGACACATTTCGAAGTGTTTCATTACACACACACACACAGACACAGGCCTAGTGTCTAATTGACATGTGCCTAGGACAAAATGGTAACTAACACACACACACACACATACATACACACGCACACACACACACACAATATTCACTAACCCAGAAGAGTTGAGACGAGTGAAAAGAGAGATAAGAAAATCAACCATAAGTCCTACTCTGAGGTAGTGGGAAATTCTCTCTCTCTGGGATTCAGTGACTCGGCAGTGGATGGACTGATCCCATAAACCCTGATGGAATGCTTCTCCAGGAAGTGCAGGGAGACTTAAGATAGATACATCCTCATCAGAAAGAAAAGAAATGAGATACGAGAGAGAGAGAGGGAGAGAGAGATAAACAGTAGTCTCCCCTCCATCAGGCAGGAAAGGTAATGAGATAACGGAGAGCTGTTGAAAGAGAGCTGCCAGGAGCCCAACAGAGGAAGAAGGAAGCGCGGGCAGGTACACGGAGCTAACGACAACGGGAAACAGTAATGAAGACAGACTCCTGTTGCAGAACAAGCGTTCACTGTGTTCATCGTCTCGCTCGGTGCAAAACTTGATCTAGTCATGACGTAATAAAGCTCTACACAGTGTGAAACATGACATAATAAAGCTCTACACAGTGTGTGAAACATGACATAATAAAGCTCTACACAGTGTGTGAAACAATACGTTATAAAGCTCTACACAGTGTGTGAAACTTGACATAATAAAGCTCTACACAGTGTGAAACATGACATAATAATTCTCTACACAGTGTGTGAAACATGACATAATAAAGCTCTACACAGTGTGTGAAACAACATAATAAAGCTCTACACAGTGTATGAAACATGACATAATAAAGCTCTACACATTGTATGAAACATGACATAATAAAGCTCTACACAGTGTATGAAACATGACATAATAAAGCTCTATACAGTGTGAGAAACATGACATAATAAAGCTCTACACAGTGTATGAAACATGACGTGATAAAGCTCTACACAGTGTGTGAAACATGACATAATAAAGCTCTATACAGTGTGTGAAACATGACGTGATAGAGCTCTACACAGTGTGTGAAACTTGACATAATAAAGCTCTACACAGTGTGTGAAACTTGACATAATAAAGCTCTACACAGTGTGTGAAACATGACATAATAAAGCTCTACACAGTGTGTGAAACATGACATAATAAAGCTCTACACAGTGTGTGAAACATGACATAATAAAGCTCTACACAGTGTATGAAACATGACATAATAAAGCTCTACACAGTGTGTGAAACATGACATAATAAAGCTCTACACAGTGTGTGAAACATGACATAATAAAGCTCTACACAGTGTGTGAAACATGACATAATAAAGCTCTACACAGTGTATGAAACATGACATAATAAAGCTCTACACAGTGTGTGAAACATGACATAATAAAGCTCTACACAGTGTGTGAAACATGACATAATAAAGCTCTACACAGTGTGTGAAACGACGTGATAAAGCTCTACACAGTGTGTGAAACATGACGTGATAAAGCTTTACACAGTGTGTGAAACATGACGTGATAAAGCTCTACACAGTGTGTGAAACATGACGTGATAAAGCTCTACACTGTGTGAAACATGACGTGATAAAGCTCTATACAGTGTGTGAAACATGACGTGATAAAGCTCTACACAGTGTGTGAAACATGACATAATAAAGCTCTACACAGTGTGTGAAACATGACATAATAAAGCTCTACACAGTGTGTGAAACATGACGTTATAAAGCTCTACACAGTGTGTGAAACTTGACATAATAAAGCTCTACACAGTGTGTGAAACATGACGTTATAAAGCTCTACACAGTGTGTGAAACTTGACATAATAAAGCTCTACACAGTGTATGAAACATGACGTGATAAAGCTCTACACAGTGTGTGAAACTTGACATAATAAAGCTCTACACAGTGTATGAAACATGACGTTATAAAGCTCTACACAGTGTGTGAAACTTGACATAATAAAGCTCTACACAGTGTGTGAAACATGACATGATAAAGCTCTACACAGTGTATGAAACATGACGTGATAAAGCTCTGTAACTTGATAAAGTTCCAGAATGAGACACGACAAAAGTTTAAACAGCGTGAAAAGAGGAGTGATAAAGCTCAACGCTCACTGACCTCCTAGGTGACTATTTACTGTTAGGTGAGCAGGGTCAGCAGGTGTCAAGAACCTTGATCATTACTCTTGCCCACCCGGGAATCTAACCCTGGGTGCTCTCAGTTATGACCTGAAACATCTGCTGCTTCAACTACACGTTGATGCTGAAAGCAAAAATAAACTTTTTCCCTGTAAATGAATAACAACCTGGTCAATACAAATATATACAAAGAATAATTGTTTAAAATATTCTCTTATGCTGTTAACTTTGTGTGTGTCTTCTGCTGTCCGCTGCTTGCTTGCTTAGTGGGGTTTGAAACCTGTCGACTACACCACGGTCATTAAGGCTGAAAGCAAACATTTCACCATAAGATAGAAAAAGTTTAAGCCCTAAAATAGGAATTATTATAAACTCTCAGCATATATACGCTGAGAGAAATACATCTCTCACTACTACCACCTCTACTATTACTGATACTATTACTACTACTACTACTATACTATTACTTCTACTACTACTAATGATAATAACAGTAATAATAATTATAAAAATACTAACAATAATAATAATAAATAATAATAATAATAATAATAATAATAATAATAATAATAATAATAATAATAATAATAATAATAATAATAATAATAATAATAATAATGTATAAATAGTAACAGTTAAAAAAAATGCACCGGCATGTTTTACTATTCTGTAATTCAAGAACCAATGGTAGTGGTGGTGGTGATAATGGTGGTAGTGGTGGAGGTGATGGTGGTGGTAGTAGTAGTTGTGGTGGTGGTAGTAGTAGTAGTGGTGATGGTGGTGGTAGTGGTGGTAGTGGTGGTGGTGGTGGTAGTAGTAGTAGTGGTGATGGTGGTGGTAGTGGTGGTAGTGGTGGTGGTGGTGGTAGTGAGTCTGGTGAGGGATGGAGTGGTCTTATATGATCGGAGAGTAGGTAGTAACATTAGCATTTGAGGTCTCATAGTGAATATTATGAAGGACTCTGGTAGGGTGACGAGAGGAGAGGTGTCTAATACATTCTTGAGTCTGACAGAATGACACTGAAGCAGAGAGGTTTGGAAGGAGCATCTGAGATAGACTGAAATACTGAATCATTCTGAAATGAGATTCTTGAGATACTGACAGAAAGTGACACTGAAGAAGGAGGTGTCTGATATTTGAATGAAGGCATTCTTGAGGTACTGACAGAAAGTGACACTGAAGCAAGGAGAGGTGTTGAAGTGCAGCATTCTTGAGGTACTGACAGAAAGTGACACTGAAGCAAGGAGAGGTGTGTGAAGTGCAGCATTCTTGAGATACTGACAGAAAGTGACACTGAAGCAAGGAGAGGTGTGTGAAGTGCAGCATTCTTGAGATACTGACAGAAAGTGACACTGAAGCAAGGAGAGGTGTTGAAGTGCAGCATTCTTGAGATACTGACAGAAAGTGACACTCGAAGCAAGGAGAGGTGTCTGAAGTGCAGCATTCTTGAGATACTGACAGAAAGTGACACTGAAGCAAGGAGAGGTGTCTGAAGTGCAGCATTCTTGAGGTACTGACAGAAAGTGACACTGAAGCAAGGAGAGTGTCTGAAGTGCAGCATTCTTGAGGTACTGACAGAAAGTGACACTGAAGCAAGGAGAGGTGTGAAGTGCAGCATTCTTGAGATACTGACAGAAAGTGACACTGAAGCAAGGAGAGGTGTTGAAGTGCAGCATTCTTGAGATACTGACAGAAAGTGACACTGAAGCAAGGAGAGGTGTTGAAGTGCAGCATTCTTATTAAAGAAGTGACACTGAACAGGAAAGTGACACTGAGAAGCAAAGGAAGAAGCAAGAGAGTGTGAAGTGCAGCATTCTTGAGATACTGACAGAAAGTGACACTGAAGCAAGGAGAGGTGTCTGAAGTGCAGCATTCTTGAGGTACTGACAGAAAGTGACACTGAAGCAAGGAGAGGTGTGTGAAGTGCAGCATTCTTGAGGTACTGACAGAAAGTGACACTGAAGCAAGGAGAGGTGTCTGAAGTGCAGCATTCTTGAGATACTGACAGAAAGTGACACTGAAGCAAGGAGAGGTGTCTGAAGTGCAGCATTCTTGAGATACTGACAGAAAGTGACACTGAAGCAAGGAGAGGTGTCTGAAGTGCAGCATTCTTGAGATACTGACAGAAAGTGACACTCTGAAGCAAGGAGAGGTGTCTGAAGTGCAGCATTCTTGAGATACTGACAGAAAGTGACACTGAAGCAAGGAGAGGTGTCTGAAGTGCAGCATTCTTGAGATACTGACAGAAAGTGACACTCTGAAGCAAGGAGAGGTGTCTGAAGTGCAGCATTCTTGGCTAGGTCAACATATTTGCATGTAACTTGCTGTACAGTCTAAGACACATTTAAAGCTGCACCATAAACTTTAAAGAAATAGGTGCAACATAAAGTAGATGCAACATAAAGTTAAAGTAGATACAACACATAACGTTAGAGTCCAAGTACTATTCCCATGTACTACTATGTAATTCCATGTACTACCAAGTACCCCCATGTACTACTATGTATTCCCATGTACTACTATATACTACTAAGTACTCCCATGAACTACTATTTATTCCCATGTACTACTATGTACTCCCATGTACTACTATGTACTCCCATGTACTACCAAGTACTCCCATGTACAACAACACGGTATCTCACTTCACGATGTCTCTTGTTACATGGATCAACACGACGTTTTTCACAGAACAGGTTGAGGTTCCCACGAATTAACCTGTTAACTACATTCAGTGAACTTTCTTCCTTACGCTCCAGACAAAGTCACTGCGCGAAGACAGTGATAAACAACCTCTGTGATAATGGTGAGAATCTCACGCTAAGGAAAAAAAGGCTTTGGTATTTTTTGCAGGAGAAGCAATAGTTCCTTCTTGGTCGGAAGTTGTTCGTATTTGGGTGAGCAGGAAGACCTTATCTGTATGTGAGTAGCTGAACCGGTGGTGGAGACAGTTATACACACTGGGAGGTGTATATCTCTCAGCCTGTGTATATCTCTCAGCCTGTGTATATCTCTCAGCCTGTGTATATCTCTCAGCCTGTGTATATCTCTCAGCCTGTGTATATCTCTCAGCCTGTGTATATCTCTCAGCCTGTGTATATCTCAGCCTGTGATATCTCTCAGCCTGTGTATATCTCTCAGCCTGTGTATATCTCTCAGCCTGTGTATATCTCTCAGCCTGTGTATATCTCTCAGCCTGTGTATATCTCTCAGCCTGTGTATATCTCTCAGCCTGTGTATATCTCTCAGCCTGTGTATATCTCTCAGCCTGTGTATATCTCTCAGCCGGTATCCTCAGCCTGTATATCTCTCAGCCTGTGTATATCTCTCAGCCTGGATACTCTCAGACATTTATCTCAGCCTGTGTATATCTCTCACTGATATCTCTAGCTGTTACAGCCTGTGTACACTGAAAGACATTTTAATCTGTATGTAAGGCATTAGAGTATTACTGACTGGTGGTCATTAAGTCTTGTAGCTTTAATGACCCTGGTGTAGTCGACAGTCTTCACACCCGGTGAACCCAATGGTGTTGCAAGATATGTTCAGAGTTGCATATCTCTTAGTATATATACACTTTCGAATCCCAGGGTATATACACTGAAAGGTGTCTGCAAATATATACATTGAAATACAAGTGTATTTTAGTCACGTACAGGGAAATGAACGAGTCTTTGTTGAGGTATTTGAGTGTATGTGTGCGTATGTGTGTGTGTGGTGTGTGTGTGTGTGTGTGTGTGCGTGTGTGTGTGTGTGTGTGTCGTATGTGCGCGTGTGAGTGTGTGTGAAAAATTCTTGACAATATAAATCAACAAGCATCAGAGTGAAGAGAGTTAACATACAAACAATAATTACCAGTGAACCAGCGGCCAGATTCTCCTACTGAGTTATAATCTTCATTAAACTTGATACACGAGGCTCAACTCCCAGAGGACCACCACCTCTGCTATTTGCATATCTTCCATTGTAAACACTACAACTCGATTGCAATTTACAGGTAATTTACAGAAATACATGACTAGGCAGGTTACAGCAATACACTTCTTCTGACTAAATATACTTACTGTTTAACGTAGAATATTAGACTGAGAATACTAGTGATAGTGGTAGAAGTAGTAACAGAATAGTACTAGTGGTAGAAGTAGTAACAGAATAGTACTAGTGGTAGAAGTAGTAACAGAATAGTACTAGTGGTAGAAGTAGTAACAGAATAGTACTAGTGGTAGAAGTAGTAACAGAATAGTACTAGTGGTAGAAGTAGTAACAGAATAGTACTAGTGGTAGAAGTAGTAACAGAATAGTACTAGTGGTAGAAGTAGTAACTGAATAGTACTAGTGGTAGAAGTAGTAACTGAATAGTACTAGTGGTAGAAGTAGTAACAGAATAGTACTAGTGGTAGAAGTAGTAACAGAATAGTACTAGTGGTAGAAGTAGTAACAGAATAGTACTAGTGGTAGAAGTAGCAACAGAATAGTACTAGTGGTAGAAGTAGTAACAGAATAGTACTAGTGGTAGAAGTAGTAACAGAATAGTACTAGTGGTAGAAGTAGTAGCAGAATAGTACTAGTTGTAGAAGTAGTAACAGAATAGTACTAGTGGTAGAAGTAGTAACAGAGTGTATTACTAGTGGTAGAAATAGTAAGAGTGTAGTACTAGTGGTAGAAGTAGTAACAGAGTGTAGTACTAGTGGTAGAAATAGTAACAGAGTGTAGTACTAGTGGTAGAAATAGTAACAGAGTGTAGTACTAGTGGTACTAGTAATAACAGTGTGAAGCAGCAGTAATGGAACATTACTTCAGTTCTGTTATTATGCACTACTAATACTACTACTGCTACTACTACTGTTACTATTGCTACTACTACTACTACTGTTACTACTACTACTACTTGTACTGCTACTACTTCAACTGCTACTACCAGTGTTAGAGTAATATTCCTACAATCATTAGTATTACTAATATTTTTATAACTGCAGCTACTGTTATTATTATTTCTAGTACTGTAAATATTATTAGCAAATAACCCTCTTCCTGACCATTCTTACGACCTTCTCTGCTTTATTCTCGCTGAGCTGTGACCTGACAATGGTCCACGACGACCCATAAGTTTCCCCTCTTAAGAGAGGGTGATATGAGAATTGTTCCAGCCACGTGACTGTGAACTGTTCCAGCCACGTGACTGTGAACTGTTCCAGCCACGTGACTGTGAACTGTTCCAGCCACGGGACTGTGAACTGTTCCAGCCACGGATGTACTGTTAACGACTGTGAACTGTTCCAGCCACGGGACTGTGAACTGTTCCAGCCACGTGACTGTGAACTGTTCCAGCCACGGGACTGTGAACTGTTCCAGCCACGGGACTGTGAACTGTTCCAGCCACGTGACTGTGAACTGTTCCAGCCACGTGACTGTGAACTGTTCCAGCCACGGGACTGTGAACTGTTCCAGCCACGGGACTGTGAACTGTTCCAGCCACGTGACTGTGAACTGTTCCAGCCACGTGACTGTGAACTGTTCCAGCCACGTGACTGTGAACTGTTCCAGCCACGGGACTGTGAACTGTTCCAGCCACGGGACTGTGAACTGTTCCAGCCACGGGACTGTGAACTGTTCCAGCCACGTGACTGTGAACTGTTCCAGCCACGGGACTGTGAACTGTTCCAGCCACGTGACTGTGAACTGTTCCAGCCACGTGACTGTGAACTGTTCCAGCCACGGACTGTGAACTGTTCCAGCCACGTGACTGTGAACTGTTCCAGCCACGTGACTGTGAACTGTTCCAGCCACGTGACTGTGAACTGTTCCAGCCACGTGACTGTGAACTGTTCCAGCCACGTGACTGTGAACTGTTCCAGCCACGGGACTGTGAACTGTTCCAGCCACGTGACTGTGAACTGTTCCAGCCACGGGACTGTGAACTGTTCCAGCCACGTGACTGTGAACTGTTCCAGCCACGGGACTGTGAACTGTTCCAGCCACGTGACTGTGAACTGTTCCAGCCACGTGACTGTGAACTGTTCCAGCCACGGGACTGTGAACTGTTCCAGCCACGGGACTGTGAACTGTTCCAGCCACGTGACTGTGAACTGTTCCAGCCACGGGACTGTGAACTGTTCCAGCCATGTGACTGTGAACTGTTCCAGCCACGGGACTTTGAACTGTTCCAGCCACGGACTGTGAACTGTTCCAGCCACGGGACTTTGAACTGTTCCAGCCATGTGACTGTGAACTGTTCCAGCCACGGGACTTTGAACTGTTCCAGCCACGGTATTGTGATCTTTACTGCTAACATTATCACTATTACCACAGAACGCTCAATAAAACAAGTATATAAGGGAAGAAACAAAAAAAAAGAAAGATGAAGGTAAGAGAGAGAAAAAACGAAGAAAAGGCGAGACAGAGAGAGCGAGAATCCAAGAGAAAGTCTTACAAAGTGCTGGAAACTTAGCGTCCTGGAAGTTGGTACGACCATGGAGTCAGCACGGTACCTCTCGCTCGTCAAGGACACACCTTACGAACTGCTTTCCATTTTAAGGACGAGAGGCTCTTGATCCGAGGAAACTGAGCTACTCTAGAATTCCTGCGATCAAATCTGATTGGCTCTCATTCTCCAGGCGCTGTGAATGTAATAATAATAATAATAATAACAATAATAATAAGAATAATAATTAATAGTAATAATTATATTAATAATAATTAATAGTAATAATGATATTAATAATAATTAATAGTAATTATGGTATTAATAATAATTAATAGTAATAATAATATTAATAATAATAATATTAATAATAATAATATTAATATAATAATAAATTAATAATAATAATAAAACAATAATAATAACAAAAGAGCTCTAGAGCTAGTAGGATGTGTTACAGGGAGCTCCAGATTTTGTAGGATTATTTCAGGAAGCTCCAGGGATTGTTGGTGGGTTCCAGGGAGATCCAGAAATGGTAGGTGGTGTTCCAGGGAGCTCCAGATCTGGTAGAAAGTGTTCCATTGAGCTCTATTGCCGGTAGGACTGCTGGGGTGAGCTTCAGGACTGGTTGTAGGTATTCAAGCAAGCTTCACGAGAGAGAAAGAGAAGAGAGAGAGAGAGAGAGAGAGAGAGAGAGAGAGAGAGGCAACACTGTCTGGCCCTCCCACTCTGGCCTCCCTCACTCACAGTTTTTTTTTTTTTTTTGTGTCCTAAAGCTAACCTAGTTACGCAGTTTTTTAACAAGGTCGAACTGGAGAAGTTTTGTACTTCGAGTGCTAGGATGCTCCACTTCGAGTGTTAGGATGCTCCACCTCGAGTGTTAGGATGCTCCACCTCGAGTGCTAAGATGCTCCACCTCGAGTGTTAGGGTGCTCCACCTCGAGTGTTAGGATGCTCCACCTCGAGTGCTAGGATGCTCCACCTCAAGTGCTAGGATGCTCCACCTCGAGTGCTAGGATGCTCCACCTCGAGGAGCACCATGCCTCTAAGCTTTATTGTCAGGGTGTTCCTCTAGCAACATTCTCACAATCCAAGATATACAAAACCATTATGATAATTTCATTGGCTAACTTGTGCTACTAGGTCAGATGCCGTGCTCCTCCCTTAAGTGAATGTGACTGACCTGACTAGGTTAAGGCATTGGCTTAAGCCGGGGGGAGAATTGGACCTGCCTCGCATGGGCCAGTAGGCGTTTTGCAGTGTTCGTTCTTTCTTATGTATATATAACACAGAGCACTGATCAGAAGTAACTCTTCCTCCTCTTCCTATTCTTTCTTCTCCTCATTCTCCTCTTCCTTTTCTTCCTTCCTTGCTCTTGCTCCTGCTGAGATTCGACTTCACAGTCAGAAATAGGTTAGTACACACAAATTCTCTTTCTTTATCTCTGTCTCTCTCTTTCTCTCTCTCCTCTCTCTTTCTCTCTCTCTCTCTCTCTCTCTCTCTCTCTCTCTCTCTCTCTCTCTCTCTCTCTCTCTCTCACTCTCTAATGGCTATTAAAATATTCCAGATTCCATTTCCAGCAGAGGCAGGGCCACCGCCCCCCCCCTCACACTCACTGGCCGCCCCCTGCAGTGGCTTCCTGTGTACAGTTGCAGCCATTACCCCACCGGAAGTGACCCAGCAGGACCTAAATGTTGTATCCATTGATCTGTGACCCACCATCACTGTGACCCACCATCACTGTGACCCACCAACACTGTGACCCACCAACACTGTGAACCACTATCACTGACCCACCATCACTGTGACCCACCAACACTGTGACCCACCAACACTGTGACCCCACTATCACTGACCCACCAACACTGTGACCCACCAACACTGTGACCCACCAACACTGACCCACCTTCACTGCGACCCACCAACACTGTGACCCACTATCACTCACAATGGTTACTCACACTATGCCTCAACCTCACACACGATTCGTCACTCACAGCAAAGATCCCTGTTCTGTCCACATTGATGAATGATTACTCACTCTGTGTCACCATCACTGTGTGTCACCATCACTGTATGTCACCATCACTGTGTGTGTCACCATCACTGTGTGTGTCACCATCACTGTGTGTGTCACCATCACTGTGTGTGTCACCATCACTGTGTGTGTCACCATCACTGTATGTCACCATCACTGTGTGTGTCACCATCACTGTGTGTGTCACCATCACTGTGTGTGTCACCATCACTGTGTGTGTCACCATCACTGTGTCACCATCACTCATGTTTACTCATGTGTTGTCCACTGGGTACCCATGTTAACGTATACACTAACTGTCAACAGTATTACTACCGTAGTATACTTATACATTGTTGCAAGCCTCAGGTCACGTGACCTGAGGCTTGGCCAGGGAGCCTGCCTATAAATGTTGCCAGGAATTATATATAAGTACACTACACAAGTAATACTGTTAACATAACAACTTTTAAGATGTAAAAGTGTTGATGTTAACTAAGGTGTCTCTCAGCTCTTACGTCTAACAGGCATCTGGAGCAGCACTTCTGGGCAACACGCAAGAAATCTCACATCATTTTTTTTAAAGTGATATGATTTTTTTTAGATTGCCATAATTGTTTAAAGTGCCATGATTTTTTTAGATTGCCATGATTTTTTAAAGGGCCATGATTTTTTTTTTAGATTGCCATGATTTTGTTTAAAGTGTTAAGATTTTTTAGATTGTCATTATTTTTTAAAGTGCCATGATTTTTTAGATTGCCATTATTTTTTAAAGTGCCATGATTTTTTTGACTGCCATCATTTTTTAAAGTGCCATGATTTTTTTTAAACTTCTTAACCGCAGTAGCAGGTGCAAGATAACACCACCAGCAGTATCAAGGTAACACCACCAGCAGTATCATGGTAGCACCACCAGCAGCATCAAGGTAGCACCACCAGCAGCATCAAGGTAACACCACCATAAGTATCAAGGTAACACCACCAGAAGTATCAACGTAACACCACCAGCAGTATCAAGGTAAAACCACCAGCAGTATCAAGGTAACACCACCAGCAGTATTAAGGTAACACCACCAGCAATATCAGGGTAACACCATCAGCAGTATCAAGGTAACACCACCAGCAGAATCAAGGTAACACCACCAGCAGTATCAAGGTAACACCACCAGCAGTATCAAGGTAACACCACCAGCAGTATCAAGGTAACACCACCAGCAGTATCAATGTAACACCACCAGCAGTATCAAGGTAACACCACCAGCAGTATCAAGGTAACACCACCAGCAGTATCAAGGTAACACCACCAGCAGTATCAAGGTAACACCACCAGCAGTATCAAGGTAACACCACCAGCAGTATCAATGTAACACCACCAGCAGTATCAAGGTAACACCACCAGAAGTATCAAGGTAACACCACCAGCAGTATCACGGTAACACCACCAGCAGTATCAAGGTAACACCACCAGCAGTATCAAGGTAACACCACCAGCAGTATCAAGGTAACACCACCAGCAGTATCAAGGTAGCACCACCAGAAGTATTAAGGTAACACCACCAGCAGTATCAAGGTAACACCACAAGCAGTATCAAGGTAACACCACCAGCAGTATTAAGGTAACACTACCAGCAGTATCATTGTAACACCACCAGCAGTATCAAGGTAACACCACCAGCAGTATCAAGGTAACACCACCAGCAGTATCAAGGTAACACCACCAGCAGTATCAAGGTAACACCACCAGCAGTATCAAGGTAACACCACCAGCAGTATCAAGGTAACACCACCAGCAATATCAAGGTAGCACCACCGGCAGTATTAAGGTAACACCACCAGCAGTATCAAGGTAACATCACCAGCAGTATCAAGGTAACACCACCAGCAGTATCAAGGAAACACCACCAGCAGTATCAAGGTAAACCACCAGCAGTATTAAGGTAACACCACCAGCAGTATCAAGGTAATACCACCAGAAGTATCAAGGTAACACCACCAGCAGTATTAAGGTAACACCAGCAGCAGTATCAAGGTAATACCACCAGAAGTATCAAGGTAATACCACCAGCAGTATTAAGGTAACACCAGCAGCAGTATCAAGGTAACACCAGCAGCAGTATCAAGGCAACACCACCAGCTAGGAATAAGGTAATAAAGTCAAGGCAGTAAAACATGGATGCCCAACATGAGGAAGTTATGACCAGGAAACCTAACTTTGAGAAATTACTTTGAAGTAATAAAATATTCAATAAAAACAACTCGAAGTGCAGACACACACACACACACACAAACATACACACACACACACACACACACACACACACACACACAAACATACACACACCCTGACGACGCTGGAGGACAGGAGTGATAGAGGGGATATGATAACAACATATAAAGTACTGAAAGGAATCGACAAGGTGGACAGAGACAGGATGTTCCAGAGATGGAACACAGCAACAAGGGGTCACAGTTGCAAGTTGAAGACTCAGATGAATCACAGGGATGTTAGGAAGTATTTATTCAGTCACAGAGTTGTCAGGAAGTGGAATAGTCTGGGAAGTGATGTAATGGAGGCAGGATCCATACATAGCTTTAAGAAGAGGTATGATAAAGCTCATGGAGCAGGAAGATTGACCCAGTAGTGACCAGTGAAGAGCTATGAAACGACCCCTGCAACCACAACTAGGTGAGTACACACACACACACACACACACCAGTCTGCACAGTCAACACCAGTCTGGAACCCACACCTGGTCAAGCACGTAAAGAAACTAGAGAAAGTGCAAAGGTTTGCGACAAGGTTAGTTCCACAACTCAGGGGTCTGTCTTATGAAGAAAGGTTGAGGGAAATAGGACTAACAACACTGGAGGAAAGAAGGGTCAGAGGAGACATGATAACGACATACAAAATACTGCGGGGAATCGACAAGGTAGACAGGGACAGGATGTTCCAGAGAGGGAACACAGAAACAAGGGGACACAACTGGAAGCTGAAGACTCAGATGAGTCAAAGGGATGTCAGGAAACATTTCTTCAGCCACAGAGTAGTCAGGAAGTGGAATAGTCTAGAGAAAGATATAGTGGAGGCAGGAACCATACATAGTTTTAAGACAGGTATGATAGAGCTCATGGAGCAGGGAGAGCAGAGACCCAGTAGCGGACAGCGAAGAGGCGGGGCCAGGAGCTGGATCTCGACACCTGCAACCACAATTAGGTGAGTACACACATACACACACACACACACACGCTAAAAAAATAATAATTACAAAGAAAAGGTAAGAACACGGAACACGCAAAACATTTTTATTTTAATAAAGAAGAGGAGGAAAGCCGAGCCCACCTCAGCTGTGTTTTATTTTCGATAATTTCCGGCAAGGTAAACAGGTGGAGCGAGAAGCTACTCCCCACAGCAACATGAAGCTTGCTAATGAGCGACGCTCACCTCGTAATATTCTAATTGATAATAAAAACTGAAATATAACAATCTAGGACTCTGAGGGAGGTCAGCTGAATGTTATGTATAACACTTCTTGGCAGGGTGAGTTAGGAAGGCAGGGTGAGTGAGGAAGGCAGGGTGAGCCAGCAAGGCAGGGTGAGCCAGCAAGGCAGGGTGAGTTAGGAAGGCAGGGTGATTGAGGAAGGCAGGGTGAGTGAGGAAGGCAGGATGAGCCAGCAAGGCAGGGTGAGCCAGCAAGGCAGGGTGAGCCAGCAAGGCAGGGTGAGCCAGCAAGGCAGGGTGAGTGAGGAAGGCAGGGTGAGCCAGCAAGGCAGGGTGAGCCAGCAAGGCAGGGTGAGCCAGCAAGGCAGGGTGAGTGAGGAAGGCAGGGTGAGCCAGCAAGGCAGGGTGAGCCAGGAAGGCAGGGTGAGCCAGCAAGGCAGGGTGAGCCAGCAAGGCAGGAGTGAGCCAGCAAGGCAGGGTGAGCCAGCAAGGCAGGGTGAGCCAGCAAGGCAGGGTGAGCCAGCAAGGCAGGGTGAGCCAGCAAGGCAGGGTGAGCCAGCAAGGCAGGGTGAGCCAGCAAGGCAGGGTGAGCCAGCAAGGCAGGGTGAGCCAGCAAGGCAGGGTGAGCCAGCAAGGCAGGTGAGCCAGCAAGGCAGGGTGAGCCAGCAAGGCAGGGTGGGGCCAGCAAGGCAGGGTGAGCCAGCAAGGCAGGGTGAGCCAGCAAGGCAGGGTGAGCCAGCAAGGCACGGTGAGCCAGCAAGGCAGGGTGAGGCCAGCAAGGCAGGGTGAGCCAGAAGGCAGGGTGAGCCAGCAAGGCAGGGTGAGCCAGCAAGGCAGGGTGAGCCAGCAAGGCAGGGTGAGCCAGCAAGGCAGGGGTGAGCCAGCAAGGCAGGGTGAGCCAGCAAGGCAGGAGTGAGCCAGCAAGGCAGGGTGAGCCAGCAAGGCAGGGTGAGCCAGCGAAGGCAGGGTGAGCAGAAGGCAGGGTGAGCCAGCAAGGCAGGGTGAGCCAGCAAGGCAGGGTGAGTGAGGAAGGCAGGTGAGCCAGCAAGGCAGGGTGAGCCAGCAAGGCAGGAGTGAAGCTCAGAGAAGGCAGGGTGAGCCAGCCAAGGCAGGAGTGAGAAGCAAGGCAGGGTGAGCCAGCAAGGCAGGGTGAGCCAGCAAGGCAGGGTGAGTAGGAAGGCAGGGTGAGCCAGCAAGGCAGGGTGAGCCAGGAAGGCAGGGTGAGCCAGCAAGGCAGGGTGAGCCAGCAAGGCAGGAGTGAGCCAGCAAGGCAGGAGTGAGGAGGAAGGCACGAGTGAGCAAGCAAGAGAGGGTGAGCCAGCAAGGCAGGGTGAGCCAGCAAGGCAGGGTGAGTGGGAAGGCAGGTGAGCCAGCAAGGCAGGGTGAGCAGCAAGGCAGGATGAGCCAGCAAGGCAGGGTGAGCCAGCAAGGCAAGGAAGTGAGCCAGCAAGATGAGCCAGAGGCAGAGGGAGAGCAGGCAGAGTGAGCCAGCAAGGCAGGGTGAGCCAGCAAGGCAGGGTGAGCCAGCAAGGCAGGGTGAGCCAGCAAGGCAGGGTGAGCCAGCAAGGCAGGGTGAGCCTGAGCAAGGCAGGGTGAGCAGGAGGCAGGGTGAGCCAGAAGGCAGGTGAGCCAGCAAGGCAGGGTGAGCCAGCAAGGCAGGGTGAGCCAGAAGGCAGGGTGAGCCAGCAAGGCAGGGTGAGCCAGCAGGCAGGTGGCCAGGGCATAGGAGGCAGGGTGAGCCAGCAAGGCAGGGTGAGCCAGCAAGGCAGGGTGAGCCAGCAAGGCAGGGTGAGCCAGCAAGGCAGGGTGAGCCAGCAAGGCAGGGTGAGCCAGCAAGGCAGGGTGAGTGAGGAGGCAGTGAGCCAGCAAGGCAGGGTGAGCCAGAAGGCAGGGTGAGCAGAAGGCAGGGTGAGCCAGCAAGGCAGGGTGAGCCAGCAAGGCAGGGTGAGCCAGCAAGGCAGGGTGAGCCAGCAAGGCGGGGAGTGAGGAGGCAGTCCAAGGCAGGGTGAGCCAGCAAGGCAGGGTGAGCCAGCAAGGCAGGGTGAGCCAGCAAGGCAGGGTGAGTGAGGAAGGCAGGGTGAGCCAGCAAGGCAGGGTGAGTGAGGAAGGCAGGGTGAGCCAGCAAGGCAGGGTGAGCCAGCAAGGCAGGGTGAGTGAGGAAGGCAGGCTGACCCAGCAAGGCAGGGTGAGCCAGCAAGGCAGGGTGAGCCAGCAAGGCAGGGTGAGTGAGGAAGGCAGGGTGAGTGAGGAAGGCAGGGTGAGTGAGGAAGGCAGGGTGAGTGAGGAAGGCAGGGTGAGTGAGGAAGGCAGGGTGAGTGAGGAAGGCAGGGTGAGCCATGAAGGCAGGGTGAGCCAGGAAGGCAGGGTGAGCCAGGAAGGCAGGGTGAGCCAGAAATGCACTGTGACCCAAGAAGACACTGACATAAAGTATCAAGTTCAGTATTCTCAAGAGGACAGCGAATACTGAGAGAACACCATACTGGGAAGGTAAGTTAGAGCAACACTACTGCTGGCAAGACAACAATGAAACTTAGAGGCAGTAGTTTAAAACAATGTAAAATATTAACTTTATACTCCCATGCACCCTCCCCCCCCCAACACACTTGCGAGCGCATGGCCAGATGTCACAAGTGGGGTACCGCAAGGTTCTGTACTTGTCCCAACAATGTTTTTAATTTATATAAATGATTTACCAGAAGAAATAAAAAAAATATGTGAATATGATTACAGATTATGGAAAAATCTAATGTAAAATTAATAAGGAAAATGACTGTAAATCCCTACAAGAGGATCCGGATAGATGGAGCACAGAGTGGTAGATGGATAATGAAATTTATTGTATATAAATGCCATGTAATAGAATTAGGAGAAAGGGAAATCAGGCCACATGAGGAATATAAACTGTGACAAAATGCTGAAAGTATCAGATAGAGAAAGTAATCCAGGAGTTATTAAAAAAATGTAAGATCATATGAATTAAAATGAGGCAAGACTGATATTCTCTGACAAACTATAAGATAACTTTAAAATATATGGATGGTGAAGTGTGAAGAAAGCCGTTTATAACTTAAGTTAGGCCAAAATTGAAATATACAGCGAGTGTGTGGTGCCCACACCTCATAAAAAACATAGATAAGTTAGGTTGAAAAGAGTAAAAGCCCGTTTTGGATGACAGCAAGAAAGGGTCTTGACAGCACTTAAGAGAGTACATATAGAAGTTTTTAGTAGCTGCAACATGGATAACAAGACGCCACAGTTGCATATTGAAGAAAAAGTTGAGTGGAAAGGAAAGGATGGTAGAAAAAAAATTACTTCCCAGCAGATTGATTGAGAAGTGGAATGTATTAAAAGAGGAATTAGTAAGTACTGCAACAACTGGAATTTTTAAAAAAAATATATGATGAAGAGAATACTGAAGACACCACAAAAATAACTCTGCTACTGTAGATACAACTAGGTAATTACACACACACACACACACACTTCCACCCACGCCCGGATCTAGTCTCCAGCCTCCCACACCTGGCCGTTGTTATGGCAACGAGTCAGTTGCTAAGGAGCTATTTCAGGGTCTCTCTCACACTCACTCACTCACTCTCTCTCTCTCTCTCTCTCTCTCTCTTTCTCTCTCTCTCTCTCTCTCTATGAAACAAATTAAATGAATCCCCACAACATAAGAGCCAATCTGTGCAATTTATATCATGGAGTTATTAAAAAGAGTCTTCATAACAAAGTCGTAACACAGCCGTGTATACCCATTATTACGACGCTCCCTCACTTTTATAAAGAACTACTACAAATATATATTGCCTTTATTTATTTATGATTTAAGTAGACCAGAGGGAAAAAGAAAGACACCAGATATAAGCTATGAATTTCAGCAGGAAACTCAGGGCAGTTTGAGGAATTTGGTGAATTTTAGGTGGGGAATTCTGAAAACTAAATATCTTAGCGTATCAAGGAGTGTGTGTGTGTGTGTGTACTCACCTATTTGTGGTTGCAGGGGTCGAGTCATAGCTCCTGACCCCGCCTCTTCACTTATTGCTACTAGGTCCTCTCTCTCCCTGCTCCATGATCTTTATCAAACCTCGTCTTAAAACTATGTAATAGACTGTAAATGACTGAAGAAATACTTCTTAACATCCCTTTGACTCATAGGAGTGTGTGTGTGTGTGTACTCACCTAGTTGTGGTTCCAGGGGTCGATTCATTGATCCTGGCCCCGCCTCTTCACTGGCCGCTACTGGGTCACTCTCCCTGCGCCATGAGCTTTATCATACCTCTGCTTAAAGCTATGTATGGAACCTGCCTCCACTACATCGCTTCCCAAACTATTCCACTTCCCGACCACTCTGTGACTGAAGAAATTCTTCCTAACATCTCTGTGATTCATCTGAGTCTTCAACTTCCAACTGTGTCCCCTTGTTGTTGTGTCCCATCTTTGGAACATTCTGTCTCTGTCAACCTTGTCAATTCCTCTCAGTATCTTATATGTTGTTATCATGTCCCCCCTATCTCTCCTGTCCTCCAGTGTCGTCAGGTCGATTTCCCTTAACCTCTCCTCGTAGGACATACCCCTTAGTGCAAACCTTTGCACTTTCTCTATCTTCTTCACGTGCTTGGATAAATGTGGGTTCCAAACTGGTGCTGCATACTCCAGTATTGGCCTAACGTACACAGTGTACAGGGTCCTGAACGATTCTTTATTAAGATGTCGGAATGCTGTTCTTAGGTTTGCTAGGCGCCCGTATGCTGCAGCAGTTATTTGGTTGATGTGCGCCTCAGGAGATGTGCCTGGTGTTATACTCACCTCAAGATCAGGGCCAGGGACACTTCGGAGTCTATTCCTTCCGTTATGTCGTTCACAAATACCAGAAACAGCACCATTCCTAGGACTGACCCCTGTGGAACCCACTCGTCACCGGCGCCCACTCTGACACCTCGCCACGTACCATGACTCGCTGCTGTCTTCCTGACAGGTATTCCCTGATCCATTGGAGTGCCTTCCCTGTTATCCCTGCCTGGTCCTCCAGTTTTGCACTAATCTCTTGTGTGGAACTGTGTCAAACGCCTTCTTACAGTCCAAGAAAATGCAATCTACCCTCCCCTCTCTCTCTTGTCTTACTGCTGTCACCCTGAACGTTTACTGGAAGCACTCTGCTACCGCGTTGCCAGACGCGTAGCAGACGATGTTCTGACACTGTTTAATTGTGGTGAAATGTGTTTACAGAAAGTTGTAACTAGAATTTCAAGTAGTATGATTATGTGACAATTTAAAATTATATTTTTAATGTTATTGTAACAAAGTTTTAGAAACTTTATATCATATGAAAATGCTATTCTTGACAGCCGTATCCTGCTTCATATATATATATATATATATATATATATATATATATATATATATATATATATATATATATATATATATATATATATATATATATATATATATATATATATATAATATATATATATATATATATATATATATATATATATATATATATATATATATATATATATATAATACTATATATATATGTGTGTGTGTGTGTGTGTGTATTTCAATGTCCTATCACTCTCCTTTAGTCTATCTTATAGCGTTTGAGAGAAAGGGGAGAGAGAAGGAGAGAGAGAGAGAGAGAGAGAGAGAGAGAGAGAGAGAGAGAGAGAGAGAGAGAGAGAGAGAGAGAGCTACAGGTGCTGGTGGGAGAGGCCATTAAGTGAGAGTAACTTTGAGAACGATACATTAAACTTGTTTGAGGAAACTGCACCAAGCGGCCGCTTGACGATCGCCTCACGATATATTGGTATTATACTGGCGATATAATCTTTGCGTGTCGGCGACATTTTCTTAGTTGGTTAGCGAGATGCATTACGATACACTGGTAGAATGTTGGTGATATCTTAGCGGAATATTGAGCGAAATTTCGGCATTATGTTAGCGGTAAACTGGGAAATAATTTTATGCAAAACTAGTCATGTCCTGAGAAAAGTTACTACACATAACTCTTAGTCTGTGGTAAAACTTAAAGAAGATGAGGTGCTGAGGATAAGAAGACAGAGGCGTCTTGAAGGAACCACAGATAAGATGAAAAAAACGAAAGTATGGTAGTTTGTGCCTGACGATAACTGTGCTCTGACACGACACAAGATTGTCTGCTGCGATTATATCAACCCTTGACACAACACCTGTCAGGAGACTAAGTATGAGTCAACACAGACAAAACACCTGTGAGGAAACTACAGTATGAGTCAACATAGACACAACACCTGTGAGAAGATACTAGAATATGAGTCAAACCTCACCATATATGAAGAATAAGAAGAGGAAGAGGACGAGGAGGAGATTTACTAACCCAGAATAACCCCCCAAAAAAAGTCAAGCTGCGTGGCTTATTTTCTTCGAGTTCATTGTGGTCTCTGTGAGCAGCTTCAAGCATTATGACTTTTGTGCAGAATAAATCGGTGAAAAAATTATCGCCAGATATAATTTTTGATAATCCAAAAGAGGTTAAGGAACTCCTGGCTTTACTTGCCTGAACCAAACTGATATAAAGCCTAGTACGTTATGTTTATATTTACTAAACTGAGAGTCGGATAGTTTGGCTATATTTTCTGTAAAGGAGAATCTGACCCAGCTACGAATATTACGTAGTCTTAATAGTTTAAGTTGCAAGTTGTTTGGTTGGAGAGCCTTGATGCGTGATAAGAAACTCCACAACTTATGTCAGTCTTTACGGGGATAATAACCTGGTATTTTGACTAGCAAATGTTTATTTACCTACAGCAGAGTGTTCGGTGATTGCGTTATGTAGGAAGGAATCCGTATAAGGTGCCATATAAACTTTGGTTATTAGTACCCACAAGTTTAGAAGAACACGTGGGCAAACACTACGATATATTTATTTGAAAACGTTTCGGTCCTGAAACCTCGATGACTTTCTCAAGTAATGTAGGTCCCAGGACCGAAGTGTTTTCCCAGTGAGGCTGGTTCTTCTTTAAGCTAGTGATCAAAATAGCTTCACAGTGTCTTGTTCAAGTCTGGGACAAGAGTCAGAGAGGTGGTGGTGGTAGCGTCATTGTGGGTAAGAGTGCAGGACACAACAGTTTAATAAAACGCAGTTTAACTGAAGCTTTGAACTAAAATTTCAGTATTCGTAAAGAAGGAGAAAAGATTTCCAGTGAACTGTAAGTTTTGTCTGCACTCTGATTACCTGCACCCTGATTGTCTGCACCCTGATTGTCTGCACTCTGATTACCTGCACCCTGATTGTCTGCACCCTGACTGTCTGCACCCTGATTGTCTGCACTCTGATTACCTGCACCCTGATTGTCTGCACCCTGACTGTCTGCACCCTGATTGTCTGCACTCTGATTACCTGCACCATGATTGTCTGCACCCTGACTGTCTCCACCCTGATTGTCTCCACCCTGATTGTCTGTGTCTGTCTTGTCAAAATCTCACCCCCCCCCTCTACTTATCTGTTTTTTGGTGCCTTTATTTTTGTTTCGCTTTCCTATCATTTATCCCTGTCTAACTGTCTGTCTCTATCCTACGTGTCTGTCTGTGTGTTTATTCCTGTGCTCATATCTGTCTCTGCGGCGTTCTGTGAGGCGTCTCTCTCTGTCTCATGCTATATAAAGTCTCTCCCTGTCCCCGAGCTGCCGGCAGCATCCACAATAAGAGATCTCTCTCTCACATCGGTGTGCCCTCCTCTCCGTAATATGCAGGACACCTCGTCACCGTAATGGTGTCCTCACCGCTGACCACAACCTTATTTTCTCTGCCTCTCTCAAATGTTATAATATATATATATATATATATATATATATATATATATATATATATATATATATATATAAAAGTCTATCATTTTCTATATATTGCGTAGGTTAGAGAGAAGTCACTTCCTTAATAGTTTAGTGGTGCTGGAGGCCATTACTGTCCCTTGGATATTTTAGTTCTAATATAGTCGAGGATATTTTTTTAAACTAGAGTCAGAACACATCAACATATTTATAACAGGTGTAATTAATGAGGCGGACGAATTCTGTTTAATGTTTCATAAGATTTAATTAATAAACTGTTGAGAGAGAGAGGAGAGAGAGAGAGAGAGAGAGAGAGAGAGAGAGAGAGAGAGAGAGAGTGGTGGTATTGGTAGTGTTAATATATACAGCTCACAATGAGCCAGTCAGAAAACATCATTTTAATGTCCTTCCACAACACGATGATATTTTCACACGAGAACTCAAATGAGCCGACAAGAATTTGCAATAAGCTCATAGTTGTGAGAGTTGAAGGCAGCAGGTGATCACCAGGACTGAAACAGTGAGAGCATCTCGCACTAACAAACACTGATCAAAGCTCTTAGTCACCTCTGATTCAAGAGATACATCGCTTCTACACACGACAAATTTCAAAATGATTGAATTTCTGCTCAACTAATTTCCCAAGAGGGAACTTTGAAATGGAAAGAAATAGATCTATCTCTCTCTCAACTTAAATCTTCTCTAGTTTCACATCTGTCAATTTTGGGCAAATTAAATAGAAACAGAGAAACAAAATTATTTGTTTAAAACAAACTGTTTTGTTTACCTGTGCTGCACCTAACCTCCGTGTAGTCGATAGGATTTAAACCTTTAAAAAGAAAAGTCAGCCTGCAGAGAGGGGTGCAGATCACCTGTGAAGCCATGCCTATGTGAGTGTAACAACCTGGTGGAACAAGCTGGTGGAACATCCTGGTGGAACAACCTGGTTGAACAAGCTGGTAGAACAACCTGGTTGAACAAGCTCGTGGAACAGCCTATTGGAACAAACTGGTCGAACAGCCTGGTGGAACAAACTGGTGGAAAAGCCTGGTGAAAATGCCTAGTGGAACAACCTGGTGGAACAGCCTGATTGAACAGCCTGGTGGAACAACCTGGTCAGCTTTTATCCTGTTGCTGGAGCCACAGTGTGGTCTTCAGCACCAGGTCAGCTGTGGTCTTCAGCACCAGGTCAGCTGTGGTCTTCAGCACCAGGTCAGCTGTGGTCTTCAGCACCAGGTCAGCTGTGGTCTTCAGCACCAGGTCAGCTGTGGTCTTCAGCACCAGGTCAGCTGTGGTCTTCAGCACCAGGTCAGCTGTGGTCTTCAGCACCAGGTCAGCTGTGGTCTTCAGCACTAGGTCAGCTGTGGTCTTCAGCACCAGGACAGCTGTGGTCTTCAGCACCAGGTCAGCTGTGGTCTTCAGCACCAGGACAGCTGTGGTCTTCAGCACCAGGTCAGCTTTGGTCTTCAGCACCAGGTCAGTTGTGGTCTTCAGCACCAGGTCAGTTGTGGTCTTCAGCACCAGGACAGCTGTGGTCTTCAGCACCAGGACAGCTGTGGTCTTCAGCACCTGAGAGAGGCGCCTCCCTCTGTGCATACATAGTGAGGGATGGACACGGGTGTCCCCTGTTATCTGCTACACACGTTAATCTCCGCCGACTGGAAGCTGAGGTTCAGTCAGTGTATGATCCGCTGGATGCAAGAAGCTGAGGTTCAGTCAGTGTATGATCCGCTGGATGCAAGAAGCTGAGGTTCAGTCAGTGTATGATCCGCTGGATGCAAGAAGCTGAGGTTCAGTCAGTGTATGATCCGCTGGATGCAAGAAGCTGAGGTTCAGTCAGTGTATGATCCGCTGGATGCAAGAAGCTGAGCTTCAGTCAGTGTATGATCCGCTGGATGCAAGAAGCTGAGCTTCAGTCAGTGTATGATCCGCTGGATGCAAGAAGCTGAGGTACAGTCAGTGTATGATCCGCTGGATGCAAGAAGCTGAGGTTCAGTCAGTGTATGATCCGCTGGATGCAAAAAGCTGAGGTTCAGTCAGTGTATGATCCGCTGGATGCAAGAAGCTGAGGTTCAGTCAGTGTATGATCCGCTGGATGCAAGAAGCTGAGGTTCAGTCAGTGTATGATCCGCTGGATGCAAGAAGCTGAGGTTCAGTCAGTGTATGATCCGCTGGATGCAAGAAGCTGAGCTTCAGTCAGTGTATGATCCGCTGGATGCAAGAAGCTGAGGTACAGTCAGTGTATGATCCGCTGGATGCAAGAAGCTGAGGTACAGTCAGTGTATGATCCGCTGGATGCAAGAAGCTGAGGTTCAGTCAGTGTATGATCCGCTGGATGCAAGAAGCTGAGGTTCAGTCAGTGTATGATCCGCTGGATGCAAGAAGCTGAGGTTCAGTCAGTGTATGATCCGCTGGATGCAAGAAGCTGAGGTTCAGTCAGTGTATGATCCGCTGGATGCAAGAAGCTGAGGTTCAGTCAGTGTATGATCCGCTGGATGCAAGAAGCTGAGCTTCAGTCAGTGTATGATCCGCTGGATGCAAGAAGCTGAGGTTCAGTCAGTGTATGATCCGCTGGATGCAAGAAGCTGAGGTTCAGTCAGTGTATGATCCGCTGGATGCAAGAAGCTGAGGTTCAGTCAGTGTATGATCCGCTGGATGCAAGAAACTGAGGTTCAGTCAGTGTATGATCCGCTGGATGCAAGAAGCTGAGCTTCAGTCAGTGTATGATCCGCTGGATGCAAGAAGCTGAGGTTCAGTCAGTGTATGATCCGCTGGATGCAAGAAGCCCCTAAGTTAGGGAAACTCATCAGGCTTCCACTGCAACAAACTTTACGACATTATTAACAAGCAACGTAACCTTTACATTACACGGTTTGCAGGTTTCAAAGGAATATGTAATTTTCCTGTATTAAGGGAGGATTATATCGTTGAAATGAGGCTCGTGAAGATAATTGTATTATACTGAGTTACTGATGCGAGAGGAAGTGTAGAAACACAGCAAGCTGGCTGTGTTGCTAATGTCTAGTTTGAGTTTCATTTAGAATAGTGATTCCATTAAAGGTAATTAAGTGTTGCAGCTGGTGCTGGTGGGTGAATGATGGGAGTGGGAGAATGGTTGTTGTAGGTGAAGAAGCTGGGCGGTAGGTAGGTACGTAGGTAGAGTCAATAGTAAAACTGTAGATAAATGGTTCAGAGAACCGATAAGTTGATAAATTAGACACATGTGCAACTCATGCAACCTCATTCTGCTTTGTATTGGACTGATGAAGCCACTGTGGGCGAAACGTTTCCTCAATAAAGATACCCAAGTGTTGAACATGCGTCTAATTTATCAAAAGTAAAATTATATATTAAGTAATCTAACTGTGCTTTCACATGTTTAAAAATATCCTCAGAGGCTCTCTCTCTCTCTCTCTCTCTCTCTCTCTCTCTCTCTCTCTAAAAAATATATATATATATATATATATATATATATATATATATATATATATATATATATATATATATATATATATATATATATATATATATAGAGCCAACAATACCCACAACCCAGCAAACCGCCTCGACGGGATCACCATCTATCCTTGGAAGAATGGCAAGCTCTTAGCATGGGACTATACATGTGTGTCGACACTGGCTGACACCTACATCCATCACAGTGTCGGGTGACAGGGAGGAGCTGCTGACCACAGGGAAGAGTACAAGATTGGCAAGTACAGGGACATAAGCCAACAGTATCAATTTGTCCCAGTAGGATCGGAGACCTTGGGATCATGGGGAAAAAAATCAACACGTTTCCTTAAAGAACTGGGTTCCAGACTCATCGAGACCACCAGGGACCCAAGGGCAGCCACTTTCATGTTCCAGCGCCTCAGCGTGGCCATCCAGAGGGTAAATGCATGCTGCATACTGGGCTCGCGTCCGGCTTCGGAGGAGCTGGAGGAGATTCATAATCTTTGATATATTGTATTAATGTATTCATGTTCATGTTTGTGTTTTCTGTCAATGTATTCTGTCTATTAATAAAGCACTCATATAATATATATAAGGAGTGATAGGAGAAGAAAATATTCAAATAGCTCCGGGGAGAACCTCGAGTTTTCCCTTAGGTACGTTTATTGTCTATATATATATATATATATATATATATATATATATATATATATATATATAGTGTGTGTGTGTGTGTGTGTGGTACTCACCTAATTCACCTAATTGTACTCACCTAATTGTGGTTGCAGGGGTCGAGACTCAGCTCCTGGCCCCGCCTCTTCGCTGTCTGCTACTGGGTCTCTGCTCTCCCTGCTCCATGAGCTTTATCATACCTTGTCTTAAAACTATGTATGTGTGTGTGTGTGTGTGTGTGTGTGTGTGTACTAATCTAGTTGTGGTTGCAGGGGTCGAGTCACAGCTCCTGTGTGTGTATTTGGGGTGTACAGATGAATGCAAAAACAAAATCGTAGAAAAATATATGTGTATGTGTGAGGAAAGTTAAAAAAAAATAAGTGTTTTATATAATAAAGATGAAGAAATAAAAAACATCTTCAAGGTTACGATATTTGTGGCACATCAGGTCCAACAATTTTATCTGAAGCCTTCATACATGTCGGTGGCATGGTAGACTGTGAGTGCCAGGTAGACTGTGAGTGCCAGGTAGACTGTGAGTGCCAGGTAGACTGTGAGTGCCAGGTAGACTGTGAGTGCCAGGTAGACTGTGAGTGCCAGACATACTGTGAGTGCCAGGTAGACTGTAAGTGCCAGGTAGACTGAGTGCCAGGTACACTATGAGTGCCAGATAGACTGTGAGTGCCATATAGACTGTGAGTGCCAGGTAGACTGTGAGTGCTAGATAGCCTGTGAGTGCCAAGTAGACTGTAAGTTCCAGGTAGACTGTGAGTGCCTGATAGACTGTGAGTGCCAGATAGACTGTGAGTGACAGGTAGACTGTGAGTGCCAGATAGACTGTGAGTGCTAAATAGACTGAGTGCCAGATAGACTGTGAGAGCCAGACTGTGAGTGCCAGGTAGACTGTGAGTGCCAGGTAGATTGTAAGTGTGAAGTAGAGACTGTTATACAACATACAGCTATTGGAAAAATCCATCCTATTGGTCTAATGGTGACTCCAGCTTCACACTGTTCCCTTAGTCCCTCGTAGCTCGGTGGTAAATAGTTCATCTCACAAGACCATGATTCCAGCTTACGAGGGGCAACACCACAGGTAAGTCTTCTACCATCTGGTGCCTCTGTTCACCTAGCAATAGTGAGTGGCATCTGGTGCCTCTGTTCACCTAGCAATAGTGAGTGGCATCTGGTGCCTCTGTTCACCTAGCAATAGTGAGTGGCATCTGGTGCCTCTGTTCACCTAGCAATAGTGAGTGGCATCTGGTGCCTCTTTCACTAGCAAAGTGATGGCATCTGGTGCCTCTGTTCACCTAGCAATATCGAGTGGCATCTGGTGCCTCTGTTCACCTAGCAATAGTGAGTGGCATCTGGTACCTCTGTTCACCTAGCAACAGTGAGTGGCATCTGGTGCCTCTGTTCACCTAGCAACAGTGAGTGGCATCTGGAGAGAAAATGTAGGTCGTACTGTGAGGCCGGTGACCCTGACGACCCCGGAGGACTGCAAGTAACGACTATAATGGACTCAGGTTATCCTGGGTTATTAATTCTCCGGAATTATTAACCACACTGTTCTTTATAAAGGAGGTTATCCTGGGTTATTAATTCTCATGGGTTATTAACCACATTCTTCTTTACAAGGGAGGTTATCCTGGGTTATTAATTCTCCGGGGTTATTAACCTAACAGTTTTCTTCCCAATGGAAATAAGTCACTTCGTCTGATTTTGTTGGGTCATCCTAGGTAATTTTCACATGTTTCTAGGTGATCGGTTAGTAGCGCACTCAGCTCACACACTGAGGTCCGTGGTTCGATCCCCGGTACGGGTAGAAACATTTGAGCGTGTTTCCTCAAGACACCTGCTGTCCCTGTTCACCTATCAGTAAAATAGATACCTGGGTGATAACCGATTGGTGTGGGTCGCATCCTGGGAACAAAATTAACCTAATTTACCCTAAATGCTCTGCATAACAAGGGGCATTCTATATGGTATGTCAGTGATATCAGCTATGGTCTGTATAAGTTGTATCATGTACTTATAGAAATAAGGAATATTATTATTATTATTATTTTGTATACCTGAACCTAAATAAACTTACTAATTGAGCTCTAGTGTTATGTATAAAAGAAACTTAAATTGCTAAATAAACGGAAGAATTCTTAACCTAACTCCAGTAGGACCCACAAGTGCAAGAAAAAAACACGGAACATGGAACACACGTCAGAAAGAAATATATATCTATGCTTCCTATAAAAAAAAAAAAGTATATACGAGTTGAGGCTGAAAATAGAAAACGGGGGCTGGTGGAGTAGTGATGTGTGGGGGCAGCATAGAAAATGTGCAAGCTTCCAATACTGTTTTATGTGACCAGCTTCCTTGCTGCCTCACTTTTATGCTGCCCTCTCGTCTTTTATTTTTGTGGGGCAAGTATTGATATTCATCTGGTTTATATTTGTCCTTTTATGTAAGTATGTATGTATGTATATGTATGTGTAAATGTATATGTATACGTATATGTATATGTATATATATATACATATATTATATAGTAGTATATATATATATACTTATATATATATAGTATATATATATATATATATATATATATATATATATATATATATATATATATATATATATATATATATATATATATATATATATATATATATATATATATATATATATATATATATATATGAGTGCTTTATTAATAGACAGAATACATTGACAGAAATCACAAACATGAACATGAATACATTGGTACAATATATCAAAGATTATGAATCTCCTCCAGCTCCTCCAAAGCCGGACGCGAGCCCAGTATGCAGCATGTATTTCCCCTCTGGATGGCCACGCTGAGGCGCTGGAACATATATATGTATATATATGTACATATATATATATATATATATATATATATATATATATATATATATATATATATATATATATGTCGTGCCGAATAGGTAAAACTGGTCAATTAGCAAGAACTCATTTAAAATTAAGTCCTTTCTAAAATTTTCTCTTATACGATTAAAGATATATTTTTTCATTTATGTTAATGTAAAAATTATTAATTTTGTACCTAAAGAACATTAGAAAACTTACCAAACCTTATTATAACAAGGGGCAATTTAATTTAGACTAATCCAATCAAATATATTTTAGATACGTTTTCACAAATTTAATAATGAACAAACACAATGAAATATATTTTTTTCGTTAGGTTCAGAATTATTTTTGCGAAATTATTGCATACACAAATTTTCGCTTGCCTTATTCGGCAAGAAGAGTGTTGCTATTTAAGCCAAAATAGCAAGTTTTACCTATTCGGCACGACATATATATATATATATATATATATATATATATATATATATATATATATATATATATATTATATATATATATATATAAAAATAAGAGAGAGAGAGAGAGAGAGAGAGAAAAAAAAAATTCCGGATTTTTAGCCCAGGGAGGTTAGCCACCCAGGATAACGAAAGAAAGGCAGTGCGTCATCGAGGGACTGTCTGTCTTATTTTCGCTGGGGTTCTTAATCTTATCCCCCAGGATGCGACCCACACCAGTCGACTAATACCCAGGTACCTACTTGCTAGGTGAACAGGACAACAGGTGTAAGGAAACGCGTCGAAATGTTTCCACCCCGCCGGGAATCGGACCCGGGCCCTCAGCGTGTGAAGCGAGAGCTTTGCCAGCCAGGACTCGAGGCCCCGTGGCCTAAGTATGGGGTATCATACTGAACACATCTGAGGCGCACATCAACCAAATAACTTGTGCAGCATATGGGCGCCTGACTAACCTAAGAATAGTGTTTCGATACCTGAGTAAAGAGTCATTCAAGACACTATACATGGAGTACGTCAGGCTCATATTGGAGTATGCACCACCAGTATAGTACCCACACCTGGTCAAGCACGTCAATAAATTAGAGAAAGTGTAAAGGTTTGCAACAAGACTAGACCCGGAGCTGAGGGGTATGTCCTACAAGGAGAGGTTAAGGCAATTCAACCTGACGACAATGGAGGACAGGAGGGATAGGTGGGACATGATAACGGCATATAAAATACTGAAAGGAATTGACAAGGTGGATAGGGACAGAATGTTTCAAAGATAGGACACAGCAACAAGGGGGAAAATCTGGAAGTTGAAAACTCAGATGAGTCACAGGGATGTTAGGAAGTATTTTTTCAGTCACAGAGTAGTCAGGAAGTGAAACAATCTGGAGTGATGCAGTGGAGGTAAGATCCATACATAGCTTTAAAAAGAGGTACGATAAAGCTCATGGAGCAGGGAGAGAGTGAGCCTAGTAGCGACCAGAGAAGAGGCGAAGCCAAGAACTATGATTCGACCCCAGCAACCACAAATAGGTGAGTACACAGACACACAGATAGATACACACACACACACACACACACACATACACACACTTTACGAGCACCTTGTTGGGTAAAACACGATGCTATGTTTACCTCAGTCAAGGAGTTCAGCTCTTGCTTCCTCCTCCTCTTCTGCTTCTTACTCTTCCAAGTCTTTCATCATCTTAACTTTCATCTTTTTTCTTCTCCGGATCCACCTTCTCTCCCTGTTTTCTTCTTGTATATATTTTCCTGCAAGTCATCTCTTTTTCAACCTTTTATTCTGTCTACTTCATATATTACATTATTCTTATATTTCTCTCCTCTCACCTTCAGTAACAAAATAACTAGACGATCCACACGAAAAAAAATGTTACAAGAAATTAAATCTGACCGGAAACCCCAAAGACCATAATGAGGCCAGTAGGCCTGCTGCAGTGTTCCTTCTTTCTTATGTTCTTATTACATACTGAACACACATGTTAACAACATACCTAGAACTACATCCTAACTACGTACACAAAGTACGAGGAAGGTAAAGCATCAAAACCTGGAATCACAAAGGTAATTGAACATGACATCAAAGCTAAAACTGAGAAATTCTTCAAACATTTAAGAAGATATAAAAAAACGGGACTTTAACTAGTTACAAAGGCAAATAACAAACACTAACAAAGAAATAGCTTTGTGTTTGCAGTTGAACACAATACAAAGGTTCCCAGGACATAAATATTCCTAGCCTCTGAATCAGGCAAACTGGATTGTAATAAAAAAAACTTATAAATAAATCAAGACGGCCGGAAATGCTTTTTAACCTAATTTATATAAATGATTATTGTGGAAAAATTGGAATTCCATACAAATTCTCGAAATTAAAAAAAAAAAGTGAATACATTGCGAAATACGTACCAAGGTTTTCCATGTCACATAAACTATTTAAATTTTACTTGATTTTCCTCTTAAAATACTGTTTACCTCCTGCTTGAGAAAATTATAAAAGAAAGTAAGTTTACTTATGCACAAATAACCCGCACATAGAAGAGAGAAAATTACGACGACGTTTCGGTCCGACTTGGACCATTTACAAAGTCAGACTTTGTAAATGGTCCAAGTGGGACCGAAACGTCGTGGTAAGCTCCTCTCTTCTATGTGCGGGTAATTTGTGTATTGTTCCAGTCACGGTATTGTGCATTTTTTATGTTATTTAAGTTTACTTTTTGCACGGCTGCATATACGTACAATTATCATACAAAGTAACATATGTGTGAATTACACAGGATAACCTAAAAAAAAAGGTCAGATAAGGTGATTTATTTGCAGTGGTGGTCCCTGTGATATTAATAAAACTGCCTGACCACTAGTGGAAATACTGAGCAAATCATTGGAAGAAGTTAAGGTGCCATACAACTCAATATTGGCAAATGTGACTCCAATATTACTTCGATATTCAGAGAGAAAGACATAAGGTGTTGCCTCAGCTTAATATCCATATTGGGTAAACAATTGATGGCTGTTATTAGGGACACGACTGTAAATTTCTGGAGGATATCAACTTAATAACCTGAAAGCAACATGGATTTTGTAATAAAATATCATGCCTAAGAAACTTAGAATTCAGTTATATATGAAAAACACTGAATGGAAAGAGAGGTCAAAGAGATGTACCATACGTGGTAGGATATCAGTAGTATTGAGAAACAAAACTATGAAGGAAAGCACAAAGCAATGAACTCAGTCTCCATTAAGAGAATAGAGATTGCAATAAGATTTCATTGAAACATTTCAGGTCCTGATTGTAATTGATATGACACAAAACGAAAAACTATTTGAATCTTCATCTCAACTCTGGTGTTGGATCCACAACACTAGTGTGGGATCCACGACACTGATGTGGGATCCTCAACACGGGTGTGCGATCCACAACACTAGTGTGGGATCCACGACACTGATGTGAGATCCACGACACTGGTGTGGGATCCCTGATGTGCTTTTGTTGATACCGAGGCTCCTCTCACGACGTCAGTGATGACGTAGAACCGCTCAATAAACAAACTCCCCTTTATCCTTCTCGCTATCTCTTCCTCCTCCTCCTCTATCTCTTCCTGCCGCCCCCTCCACTTCTTTGCCCATCCCGTCTCGTGAGTACCTCGTCAAGAGACCTTGAAGGAGCCTCTTGCAGGACCACAGATGAAGGACTGATGGCCATTTTTTCGGTATTTCCTGTGAGTTCCGGTCTGGTCTTGAGACGGTCCGATGCTCTGCCTCGATTATTCCTTGTTTTAGTGAGCTGAACACACGCACACCCAGAGACACTTGCAAACATACACACACACACTTCTCAGGTAAGATCAAGATCTTGAGATTATTCGTTAAACCTTTTCTTTTGTTTTCGAGGCGAATATAAAGATAAATTAGATTTTGCCACCGAAGCGGCCAGTTTATTGTGCATTTCATATCCATTCTGTGGAAGATAAAACAAGAGCATATGGATACACAAAATGCCTAGGAACTAGGCATTTTGTGTATCCATATGCTCTCCGGATTTATATCTACAGTTCACTTATCTGTTACGAGATATATTAAGCAAATTTAGGAAATTTGCTTAATATATCTCGTATCTTCTTTTCATTAATAAGATATCTCGACATGTCACATAGGTTATTATACTATCTCTATATTCCTCAGTAAGTGGACAATTAAGCACATAGTGTTCAAGACAGTGACCACAGGGCTCGCCACATACTTTGCATTTGGTTTAATCATCGAATATAAAGCGTATTACAAAAGTGCCATATGTGCCGCTATCAAATTTTACAACTGCCATCATGAGCGTGAACAAGAAGTCATTCAAGATACGTACAGTGGGGAAATACTCGAGTATGGAGCACCAGTGTACATCCTTCACCTAATTAAACACGTAGAAGCTCAAGGAAGTACGTAGGCTTGCAAACTATGGCGAATGTGACAGAGTATTGACAGGCTGGACAGGGATAGAATGTGTGACACGGAGGGACCAGAACAAGGGGGTATAGATTAAAGGTGAACATCCAGATGAGCCACAGGGTTGGTCACAAACTATTTTTCACTGCAAGCCTAACACAAAAAATAGGAACGAGCGTGATAAAGCTAGATAGATGGATTTTAAAAGCAAAATAATAATTGGGTACAAACACACTGGGAATCAACAAAGTCAGCCGACTGAGAGGCGGAGGCAGGAGCTGCAGTTCGACCAAGACATGCACTATTCGGCGAGTGCAGTGAGAGAGGAGACGACTCCGGGGAGAAATAACAAATGATCTCTCCCAAGGATCATTTCTCAGACAGACACTCTCCTTGATATACGTCAAGCATCTAGGCTGCGACATAGACTTCCATGTGAAGCTCACAAAACACTGAGCCAAGATACAGATGATCAGTATCGTGCCAGAAAAGATGGTTACAAATGTTTGATACAGGACAACTGCGGAGAATGTAACACAAACCATACCACGGGTGGGGTTCGAACCCGAGATCAGAGAGTCTCAAAACTCCAGACCGTCGCGTAAGCCACTGGGCCAGCTAGCTTCAATAAGATTCATCCAACTAGGTATATTTCTACACCATAGGAAGGTTAACATAGGCACCACTGTGTCCAGACGAATCTCCCGCTAGCATGGCCGTGACGAGCTCTAGCTCACTGTAACACAATCAACACAGGTTTAAATTTATTATGCACGAAAATATCAAAACCAGCTGCAGAGATGACACTTAAAAAAACAGTTTTCTTTAGTATCCCTAAAACTTATTTCATGATAATGTATTCCAAATACGTGAGATAAATGCTTTAGTGTGCAGCAGCAGCAGCAGCGGCAGTGGCAGTGGCAGTGGCAGCGGCAGCGGCTTGTATGTGTAGCACCAGCTTGAGTGTACAGCAACACCAGCTTGAGTGTACAGCAACACCAGCTTGAGTGTACAGCAACACCAGCTTGAGTGTACAGCAACACCAGCTTGAGTGTACAGCAACACCAGCTTGAGTGTACAGCAACACCAGCTTGAGTGTACAGCAACACCAGCTTGAGTGTACAGCAACACCAGCTTGAGTGACAGCAACACCAGCTTGAGTGTACAGCAACACCAGCTTGAGTGTACAGCAACACCAGCTTGAGTGTACAGCAACACCAGCTTGAGTGTACAGCAACACCAGCTTGAGTGTACAGCAACACCAGCTTGAGTGTACAGCAACACCAGCTTGAGTGTACAGCAACACCAGCTTGAGTGTACAGCAACACCAGCTTGAGTGTACAGCAACACCAGCTTGAGTGTACAGCAACACCAGCTTGAGTGTACAGCAACACCAGCCTGAGTGTACAGCAACACCAGCTTGAGTGTACAGCAGGAGCTAAGACTCGACCCTTGCTATCACAATTAGGTGAGTATACACCCCCACACACACCACGCCACACACCCCCACACAAACTCACACACACCAGTATAACACCAGGCACATCTCCCGAGGCGCACATCAACCAAATAACTGCTGCAGCATATGGGCGCCTAGCAAACCTAAGAACAGCATTCCGACATCTTAATAAAGAATCGTTCAGGACCCTGTACACTGTGTACGTTAGGCCCATACTGGAGTATGCAGCACCAGTTTGGAACCCACACCTAGCCAAGCACGTGAAGAAGATAGAGAAAGTGCAAAGGTTTGCAACAAGACTAGTCCCGGAGCTAAGGGGTATGTCCTACGAGGAGAGGTTAAGGGAAATCGACCTGACGACACTGGAGGACAGGAGAGATAGGGGGGACATGATAACGACTTATAAAATACTGAGAGGAATTGACAAGGTTGACAGAGACAGAATGTTCCAGAGATGGGACACAGCAACAATGGGACACAGTTGGAAGTTGAAGACTCAGATGAATCACAGGGATGTTAGGAAGTATTTCTTCAGTCACAGAGTGGTCGGGAAGTGGAATAGCTTGAGAAGCGATGTAGTGGAGGCAGGTTCCATACATAGCTTTAAGAAGAGGTATGATAAAGCTCATGGCGCAGGGAGAGTGACCCAGTAGCGGCCAGTGAAGAGGCGGGGCCAGGAGCTATGTCTCGACCCCTGCAACCACAACTAGGTGAGTACACACACACGGCCTGACGACACTGGAGGACAGGAGGGTTAGGGAAGACATGATAACGACATAAAAAGTACTGCGTGGAATAAACAAGGTGGATAGAGACAGGATGTTCCAGAGAGGGGACACAATTGGAAGTTGAAGACTCAGATGAGTCAAGGGGATGTTAGGAAGTATTTCTTCAGCCATAGAGTAGTCAGGAAGTGGAATAGTCTAGCAAGTGATGTAGTGGAGGCAGGAACCATACATAGCTTTAAGACGAGGTATGATAAAGCTCATGAAGCAGGGAGAGAGAGGACCCAGTAGCGATCAGTGTAGAGGCGGGGTCAGGAGCTGAGTATCGACCCCTGCAACCATAGTTAGGTGAGTACACACACCAACCCACACACAAACATACACCACACCACAACGCACAGGCACACGAGTAGCGGCCAGTAAAGAGGCGGGGCCAGGAGCTGTGACTCGACCCCTGCAACTACAACTAGGTGAGTACCTTCCCCCCACACACACACACCAACCCACACACAAACATACACCACAACGCACACACACACACACACACAATCCAATCTGGTTGCTGACACATCAAAGGCATCAACAACTCTACACTAGTTCCATTATACGAGACCCAGGAATCAATTTTCCATTAAGTTCTCTCATCAATGTTGTAACCCCCACACCTGTAAGAGTTCACCTCAAGCCAACACTTGTAAACACCAAAATAAACTCTTAATGAAGAGAACGTCTCAAGCAAGAGCAAAGCTGCCGGGGAATAATGACGTCACACTCGCCTTTGCAAAATTTAATTCTGAAAGGAAACATTTATTCAAATATTTTCATTCCAATATTTTCATTCCGACATTTTCATTCAGAAATTTTTATTACATTTATCGTATGTTTATATTTTTGGGCGGGTGGAAAAGAAGGCTTATAATCTATTGTTCTGTTTGCAGTTATATGATGGAAAATTATATTATTATTATTACATCTACTACTACGTCTATTATTATTATTGTTATTGACGTCTAGGTGAATAGAAGTAGGGAGCGCGTCTGTTTGGTGCTCAGCAGACTGAGGATCAAGCCTTCACCACGTCTTAAGTTGAATCATCCACATGAATTATTAATTAATTAATAATAATAATAATAATAATAATAATAATAATAATATTATTATTATTGTTATTTATAGAGGTTGTGGGACCATGCTAGAGCCTGAGGGCAAACAGCATATGAAGGCCCCAGGGTTATTAACATATAGGGGCCCCTGGGCACGCAACGTATGCGGGCCCCTGCCACTAAATTTCATTGTCAAATTATACGCTTGAGTTACATAAGCTGTGAAGTAGCTTTGTCTTTTGTCCCTCCTACACCTGAGATGAATTTATGCGAGAAACAATCGAAGGATCAATTTGGAAGGATTGTTTGAAAAGTGTCAGACTGGCCAGGAACCTGGTGTGTGAGGGTAGCTTTGAGTTGGGCAGGGATGAAGTTGGCACTGCTCTGGTCGTCCCTTCACTTAATCAGGCACCGTGCAAGCTGGTATATCAAACCTTGAAACATTTCACTCTGCAAGGCGACGCATCTCTTGGTGCGACAAGTGAGTCTGCAGCCTCTGCTGATGAGTTCTGCTGTTGCTGTGATGGTTCTCTCAGTCGTCTGTCTAAATTGTCTTGACGTTTTGAGTGTGTGTTCTCTGCTCGACTTTATTAAGTGTGTGTATGTGACAGCCTCTTCGTACAATGTGTGTGTCCACCTATATGTGGTTGCAGGGGTCGATTCAAAGCTCCGGGCTCTGTGTGTGTGTGTGTGTGTGTGTGTGTGTGTGGAGAGAGAGATGGATCTTCACAGAAGTTGTGTTAGGTGTCAGTGTTAATGGGTGGGAGTGAGTGGTGAGTTTGGACAACTGGCCTCTTCTACTACTTATACCACCATCATCACTATTACTACTACTACTACTTACATTACTATTAATACTACTACTTACATTACTACTACTACTTACACTACCACTACTACTACTACCACCCTCCTCCTACTACTACCACCCACCTACTACTACCACCCACCTACTACTACCACTCTCCTACTACTACCACCCACTGCTACTACTACTACCACCACTCTCCTACTACTAACACCCCCACTGCTACTACTACTACCACCTTCCTACTACTACCACTCTCCTACTACTAATACTACTACCCTCCTACTACTACCACCCCCACTACTACTATGCTCTGGGTGATTCATTGTAAACTAGTCATGGTGGGCAGTTCATGAACTAACATCAAGGCTCCTGTGATCAATGTAAGCTCTTCCATTGTCTTCACTGAATCTAATATTTGAAAACAATTTTATAATAGTTGTCTTCAACAACTCCATTGTTTTTGTTAATACAGTCACAAAGAACAGTCTGTTTCATTGTTCAGTGACGATTATGAAGGAAAAAAAAATACTCACATTTATGTTGCGCCTCTTGTTTCTTAGTTTTATTCCCACTGCACTTCAAACACATCTTCATGTTTTAAAAGTCAGAATGAGGTATCGTTGTCTTCACTTCTCAAATGAGAACTGATTGAGCTCCTTGTTTCTTTCTTAATAATAAAGATGCGAGCTCCTGGCCCTTCCCTTCACCCTCTACTGTTAATCTCCGTCTTTTATATAATTCGGGGGACGAGAGCCGGATAGCCTATCTATAATGTTTTTTATACACTAAATTTTTAGTTACGAAACCAAGCAATCTGTGTACTGTTCTTTCTCTTTAATGTTATTAGCTACAAACTGTTTAGTGTATTTTAGTTTACTGCTCATTATCACTCCATGGTTATTTCCTTTACTTCGTCATTTTTGCATTTTTCCACACAGAAACTCATGTTGCAAGTCTCCGGCCACAGCGCCAGGCTATCCGTGTCCCTCTCAAACATTGACTTTCGGTAACTAAGCCAGAGTTTGTTTTTCTGATTTCGTGCCATCGTCCTGGTACATGATTTTTAAATGTTAGTCCTATATCTGTAAGCTGTGAAAAGGATTGAGCTGAAAAGTAATCTTCGAGGTAATCCGCTCGTTACATGACGTCACTCAAACAATTGCTGCTTCCTTTCGATGAGGCAGTCATTAATCCAGATCTGATGGTTGCTCCTATACCAAGCACCTTTTTTTACACAGCAATTTCTGCTGAAGTACCTTGTCGAATGAGGCTCAGTAACTGGACCCATTATGTGTCTTGGTACTCTTGTGACTACCACTCACAACATGGGTCTTGGTACTCTTGTGACTACCACTCACAGCATGGGTCTTGGTACTCTTGTGACTACCACTCACAGCATGGGTCTTGGTACTTTGTGACTACCACTCACAGCATGGGTCTTGGTACTCTTGTGACTACCACTCAGAGCATCGGTCTTGGTACTCTTGTGACTACCACTCACAGCATGGGTCTTGGTACTCTTGTGACTACCACTCAGAGCATGGGTCTTGATACTCTTGTGACTACCACTCACAGCATGGGTCTTGGTACTCTTGTGACTACCACTCACAGCATGGGTCTTGGTACTCTTGTGACTACCACTCACAGCATGGGTCTTGGTACTCTTGTGACTACCACTCACAGCATGGGTCTTGGTACTCTTGTGACTACCACTCACAGCATGGGTCTTGGTACTCTTGTGACTACCACTCACAGCATGGGTCTTGGTACTTGTACTCCTCACGCATGGGTCTTGGTACTCTGGACTACCACTCACAGCATGGGTCTTGGTACTCTTGTGACTACCACTCACAGCATGGGTCTTGGTACTCTTGTGACTACCACTCACAGCATGGGTCTTGGTACTCTTGTGACTACCACTCACAGCATGGGTCTTGGTACTCTTGTGACTACCACTCACAGCATGGGTCTTGGTACTCTTGTGACTACCACTCACAGCATGGGTCTTGGTACTCTTGTGACTACCACTCACAGCATGGGTCTTGGTACTCTTGTGACTACCACTCACAGCATGGGTCTTGGTACTCTTGTGACTACCACTCACAGCATGGTTATGGACTATATAATGAATCTATCAAAATCTAACTTTTCGAAGTCTTTGTGAAAATCGAGAAACAAAACATCGGTCAAGACAAATCCATTTCCTCTTCCTATTGTTATGAAAGATTTCTTTTTCCCGATGTCTCAGAAGAGATTGCTACGTTTTAACAATGCTCTTGTTTCTCCTCCAGGAGACATCTCCTGGTGGGGCTCACCCAGAGCTTGAAATGTAGAAGTCGTCGCAAATATCACTAACTGTTGCAGTCTACAATTATCTTCTTGACTGCAGTCAATCTGGGTATAATTCTCTTAACAACCTGAAATATGTCAGATGCTTCGTGTACAGAATTTTGTAGTGACTTGGCCGACACTGTGACCTGAATGTCACTGTCAGAGGTACAAAACTATTTAATCCTCTCTTAGTCTGCGATCACAGCTGTGAGTTAGTATTTCAGACACCAAGGCAAGAACTATATGCAACGAGAATTCATGAAATTTTAAGAAAACCTTTTCCCATCCCCATCGCTCAAGGAAAACAGATGTGAATGATCAGATTTTACTTTCTGTCTTGAAGGAAGGATTACCCACCAATCCGCATGAAGCTAATCCGGATTACAGACACTGCTCAGCAGAGGCGATATTGTTATAGTCACTTAATATTGAGAGGGACAAGAAACAAGACATTAAAACAATAGCAGCAGTGACTCTTATAAGGAAACAAAAGATCAAGACAATAGAAATAGTGAAAGCTGCAGTTGTAAGGGTCATTAAGACAAGATCATAAACTGCAGTTGTAAGGATCAATGAAAGAAGGAAGCAACAAGTGCTATTCAGACAAAAGACTGAAACAAAAGCAGCAATAATAGTAGTTGTTGCAAGGTCTGCTGAGAGAAGACACCCAAACAGTAGAAACAGTAAAGGTGGTAGTTGTAAGGAGCATCGAGGCGAAGGCCTGCCATTGAACCAGCCTGAGCAGGACCCGATGGACCGTGAGAGCTTCAATGAGTCTCATACAGCCACGAAAAAATGCTTATTGAAGTGTGAAACAAGTTAGGAATATCTGATATCTTTCTCTGTCCCTCTCTCTCTCTCTCTCTCTCTTTCTTTCTCTCTTAGTAATGCCAATAGACTTTAATAACAAAAAATACACAGTGGAACAGTCTATTAGATCAAGAAACAAATAAGATGGTAGAAGATAGTTTTCAGTCCCAGCTGGAAACTGAGTGTTCAAGACTTGCCTGGGTGAATTCTGCCTAATTCCTGACCTCATAATAACCCTCCCTCCCACTCCCTGGCTTCATAATGTCCCTCCCTCTCCCTGGCCCCGTAATGTCCCTCCCTCTCCCACCCTGGCCTCATAATAACCCTCCCTTCCACTCCCTAGCTTCATAATGTCCCTCCCTCTCCCTGGCCTCGTAATGTCCCTCTCTGGGCTCGTAATGTCCCTCCCTCTCCCTCCCTGGCCTCATAATAACTCTCCCTCCCACTCCCTGGCTTCATAATGTCCCTTCCCCTCCCTGGCCCCGTAATGTCCCTCCCTCTCCCACCCTGGCCTCATAATAACCCTCCTTCCCCCTCACTGGCCTCATAATAACTCTCCCTCCCACTCCCTGGCTTCATAATGTCCCTTCCCCTCCCTGGCCTCGTAATGTCCCTCCCTCTCCCTCCCTGGCCTCATAATAACTCTCCCTCCCACTCCCTGGCTTCATAATGTCCCTCCCTCTCCCTGGCCCCGTAATGTCCCTCCCTCTCCCTGGCCCCGTAATGTCCCTCCCTCGTCCCCTGGTCTAAACTAGTGTTCAGTGATCAACAAAGTCAAAACTCGCTTCTGACAATCAAAATTTTCTTCCTTTGCTTGGTGCAAAGTAAAATTCAAAGTAGAAAGTTGTGTCTCCGCAGCAGAGTACTCCTATGTACTCTCATGTGATCCTATGTACTCTCTCTTGTACTCCCATATGCTCCCATGTACTCTCTTGTGTTCCCATGTCTCTCATGTGCTCCTATGTACTCTCTTGTACTTACATGTACCCTCTTGTACTCCCATTTACTCTATTGTACTCTCATGTACCCTCAGGTACTCCCAGGCACTCTCATGTACCTGAATAATAATAATAATAATAATAATATCTTTATTTACTACAAGTACATGTACAAGGTATACAGTCCTAGCTGACATCAATGACATACTACTATATAGAAAGTCCCTTGTTATGCAGAGCATTTCGGGCAAATTAGGTCCTTGTCCCAGGATGCGACCCACACCAGTCGACTAACTCCCAGGTACCCATTTTACTGATGGGTGAACATAGACAACCGGTGTAAAGAAACACGCCCAATGTTTCTACCCGAGCTGAGAATCGAACGCAGACCCTCGCCGTGTGAAGCGAGAGCTTTAGCGATCAGGCCACGGGGCACCGTCAAATATTTTTTTTCCAGATTAACGGACTATCCGATCAGAGGGGAGGACGATGATGACTGAACAAAGAGTTGTGTTCACCACTGAGTCTTCAGTTGTACTGACACAAGCAAGTTACTGCTGGAAGGTAAAGTCCCTCCACGGCTTGATGGGACTCTCCTTCACGGCTTGATGGGACTCACCGTCTGAAGAACTGAGGCTGACCTCTTCCTCGGCTCACAGATGTTTATCTCCCATTCTTCAGTTGTGTATGTCCCTACGAGTAAAGCCTTTCCTTGTGAACATAATAATAATTATAATAATAATAATTATATTATTATTATTACTCATAAAATAAATAACGAAAACAATAGATAATAATAATAATATTATTATTATTATTATTATTATTATTATTATTACTCCTAATAAAATAGCGACAATAATAATAATAATAATAATAATAATAATAATAATAATAATAATAATACTTATAATAATAGCAATAACAATAATAATAATAATTATAATAATATTGTATTGATCACAACTGTTATCATTATTACTCTAGTATGATTCAAGAACCAGTAGAAGTAATCCTAGCACTTGAGTATCATTCTTGTGTATTATACTCAAATGTTAAATCCAGTGGTCACCCGTCCAGGTAGGATCACCTACAGTGTTACCAGTGGTCACCCAATGTACTGGAGGTGGTCCCTCCATTGTAGCCAGGTGAGTGTGCAGGTAACATCATAATGACCATCGTAGCCAGGTGAGTGTGCAGGTAACATCATGACCATCGTAGCCAGGTGAGTGAACAGGTAACATCATGACCATTGTAGCCAGGTGAGTGTGCAGGTAACATCATGACCATCGTACCCAGGTGAGTGTACAGGTAACATCATGACCATCGTAGCCAGGTGAGTGTACAGGTAACATCATGACCATTGTAGCCAGGTGAGTGTGCAGGTAACATCATAACCATTGTAGCCAGGTGAGTGTACAGGTAACATCATGACCATTGTAGCCAGGTGAGTGTACAGGAAACATCATGACCATTGTAGTCAGGTGAGTGTGCAGGTAACATCATGACCATCGTACCCAGGTGAGTGTACAGGTAACATCATAACCATCGTACTCAGGTGAGTGTGCAGGTAACATCATGACCATCGTACTCAGGTGAGTGTGCAGGTAACATCATGACCATCGTAGCCAGGTGAGTGTACAGGTAACATCATAACCATCGTACTCAGGTGAGTGTGCAGGTAACATCATGACCATCGTAGCCAGGTGAGTGTACAGGTAACATCATAACCATCGTACTCAGGTGAGTGTGCAGGTAACATCATGACCATTGTAGCCAGGTGAGTGTGCAGGTAACATCATAACCATTGTAGCCAGGTGAGTGTACAGGTAACATCATAACCATCGTACTCAGGTGAGTGTGCAGGTAACATCATGACCATCGTAGCCAGGTGAGTGTACAGGTAACATCATAACCATCGTACTCAGGTGAGTGTACAGGTAACATCATGACCATTGTAGCCAGGTGAGTGTACAGGTAACATCATAACCATCGTAGCCAGGTGAGTGTGCAGGTAACATCATGACCATCGTAGCCAGGTGAGTGTGCAGGTAACATCATGACCATCGTAGCCAGGTGAGTGTGCAGGTAACATCATGACCATTGTAGCCAGGTGAGTGTGCAGGTAACATCATGACCATCGTACTCAGGTGAGTGTGCAGGTAACATCATGACCATCGTAGCCAGGTGAGTGTGCAGGTAACATCATGACCATCGTAGCCAGGTGAGTGTGCAGGTAACATCATGACCATCGTACCCAGGTGAGTGTGCAGGTAACATCATGACCATTGTAGCCAGGTGAGTGTGCAGGTAACATCATGACCATCGTAGCCAGGTGAGTGTACAGGTAACATCATGACCATCGTAGCCAGGTGAGTGTGCAGGTAACATCATGACCATCGTAGCCAGGTGAGTGTGCAGGGAACATCATGACCATCGTAGCCAGGTGAGTGTGCAGGTAACATCATGACCATCGTAGCCAGGTGAGTGTGCAGGGAACATCATGACCATCGTAGCCAGGTGAGTGTGCAGGTAACATCATGACCATCGTAGCCAGGTGAGTGTGCAGGTAACATCATAACCATCGTAGCCAGGTGAGTGTGCAGGTAACATCATGACCATCGTAGCCAGGTGAGTGTGCAGGTAACATCATGACCATCGTAGCCATGTGAGTGTGCAGGTAACATCATGACCATCGTAGCCAGGTGAGTGTGCAGGGAACATCATGACCATCGTAGCCAGGTGAGTGTGCAGGTAACATCATGACCATCGTAGCCAGGTGAGTGTGCAGGTAACATCATGACCATCGTAGCCAGGTGAGTGTGCAGGTAACATCATAATGACCACTGACGTGAGGGTGTGATTGATACATTAACAAGGTAATTAATTCACCAGGAGGGAAATTATGAGAGGTGAGAGGGATGGAGGGTGGGATGGAGAGAGGGATGGAGTGTTGGATGGAGGGTGGGAGGAGTACTGAAAGAGAACGGGACGGAGAGAGGGAGGGAAAAAAAGAGTGATGGAGAAGACAGAAAAAAACATCAGATAAGGGGAAAAAGGGAGAGATGGAAGAGAAAGGGAACTGGAATAAGATTAGAGGAGAAAGATGGACGAGACGGCAGACAGGGAGAGAGTTAGATAAAGCAGAAGCCAGATAAAGAGACTAAGATAAGGCGAAAAGTATAAAGCCGAAGACAAATATTGAGAAAGTAAGATAAGGAGGATAAAAGCGAGAGATGGAGGATAAGATGGAAGGAGAGAGATATTGGCTCATACAACTTTATTGGTACTTGAGAGCCAGATATCCCATCCATCCACGAACAAGTGTTATGGTGCTGTATTGTTGTTGTGGTGCTGTATTGTTGTTGTGGTGCTGTATTGTTGTTGTGGTGCTGTATTGTTGTTATGGTGCTGTATTGTTGTTGTGGTGCTGTATTGTTGTTATGGTGCTGTATTGTTGTTGTGGTGCTGTATTGTTGTTGTGGTGCTGTATTGTTGTTGTGGTGCTGTATTGTTGTTGTGGTGCTGTATTGTTGTTGTGGTGCTGTATTGTTGTTGTGGTGCTGTATTGTTGTTATGGTGCTGTATTGTTGTTGTGGTGCTGTATTGTTGTTATGGTGCTGTATTGTTGTTGTGGTGCTGTATTGTTGTTATGGTGCTGTATTGTTGTCATGGTGCTGTATTGTTGTTGTGGTGCTGTATTGTTGTTGTGGTGCTGTATTGTTGTTGTGGTGCTGTATTGTTGTCATGGTGCTGTATTGTTGTTATGGTGCTGTATTGTTGTTATGGTGCTGTATTGTTGTTATGGTGCTGTATTGTTGTTATGGTGCTGTATTGTTGTTATGGTGCTGTATTGTTGTTAGTGGTGCTGTTGTATTGTTGTTGATGGTGCTGTATTTTTGTTGTTATGGTGCTGTATTGTTGTTATGGTGCTGTATTGTTGTTAGGTGCTGTATTGTTGTTTGGTGCTGTATTGTTGTTATGGTGCTGTATTGTTGTTATGGTGCTGTATTGTTGTTATGGTGCTGTATTGTTGTTGGTGCTGTATTGTTGTTATGGTGCTGATTGTTGTTTGGTGCTGTATTGTTGTTGTGGTGCTGTATTGTTGTATGGTGCTGCATTGTTGTTGTGGTGCTGTATTGTTGTTGTGGTGCTGTATTGTTTGGGGTCATTATGTGTGCTGTATTGTTGTTTGGTGCTGTATTGTTAGGTGCTGTGTTGTTATGGTGCTGTATTGTTGTTATGGTGCTGTATTGTTGTTTGTGCTGTATTGTTGTTATGGTGCTGTATTGTTGTTGTGGTGCTGTATTGTTGTTATGGTGCTGTATTGTTGTTGTGGTGCTGTATTGTTGTTGTGATTGTTGTTTGCTGTATTGTTGTTATGGTGCTGTATTGTTGTTATGGTGCTGTATTGTTGTATGGTGCTGTATTGTTGTCTGGTGCTGTATTGTTGTTGTTGATTGTTGTCTGTGCTGATTTTGTTGTTATGGTGCTGTATTGTTGTTATGGTGCTGTATTGTTGTTGTGGTGCTGTATTGTTGTTATGGTGCTGTATTGTTGTTGTGGTGCTGTATTGTTGTTGGTGCTGTATTGTTGTTGTGGTGCTGTATTGTTGTTGTGGTGCTGTATTGTTGTTATGGTGCTGTATTGTTGTTTGGTGCTGATTGTTGTTATGGTGCTGTATTGTTGTCATGGTGCTGTATTGTTGTTATGGTGCTGTATTGTTGTTATGGTGCTGTATTGTTGTTATGGTGCTGTATTGTTGTTGTGGTGCTGTATTGTTGTTATGGTGCTGTATTGTTGTTATGGTGCTGTATTGTTGTTATGGTGCTGTATTGTTGTTGTGGTGCTGTATTGTTGTTATGGTGCTGTATTGTTGTCATGGTGCTGTATTGTTGTTATGGTGCTGTATTGTTGTTATGATGCTGTATTGTTGTTATGGTGCTGTATTGTTGTTGTGGTGCTGTATTGTTGTTATGGTGTTGTATTGTTGTTATGGTGCTGTATTGTTGTTATGGTACTGTATTGTTGTTATGGTGCTGTATTGTTGTTGTGGTGCTGTATTGTTGTTATGGTGCTGTATTGTTGTCATGGTGCTGTATTGTTGTTATGGTGCTGTATTGTTGTTGTGGTGCTGTATTGTTGTTATGGTGCTGTATTGTTGTTGTGGTGCTGTATTGTTGTTATGGTGCTGTATTGTTGTTGTGGTGCTGTATTGTTGTTATGGTGCTGTATTGTTGTTATGGTGCTGTATTGTTATGGTGCTGTATTGTTCTATGGTGCTGTATTGTTGTTATGGTGCTGTATTGTTGTTATGGTGCTGTATTGTTTTATGTTGCTGTATTGTTGTTGTGGTGCTGTATTGTTGTTATGGTGCTGTATTGTTGTTTGGTGCTGTATTGTTGTTATGGTGCTGTATTGTTGTTGTGGTGCTGTATTGTTGTTATGGTGCTGTATTGTTGTTATGGTGCTGTATTGTTGTTGGTGCTGTATTGTTGTTTGGTGCTGTATTGTTGTTTGGTGCTGTATTGTTGTTATGGTGCTGTATTGTTGTTTGGTGCTGTATTGTTGTTGTGGTGCTGTATTGTTGTATGGTGCTGTATTGTTGTTGTGGTGCTGTATTGTTGTTTGGTGCTGTATTGTTGTTGTGGTGCTGTATTGTTGTTGTGGTGCTGTATTGTTGTTGTGGTGCTGTATTGTTGTTATGGTGCTGTATTGTTTTGGTGCTGTATTGTTGTTGGTGCTGTATTGTTGTTGTGGTGCTGATTGTTGTTGTGGTGCTGTATTGTTGTTGGTGCTGTATTGTTGTTATGGTGCTGTATTGTTGTTTGGTGCTGTATTGTTGTTATGGTGCTGTATTGTTGTTATGGGCTGTATTGTTGTTATGGTGCTGTATTGTTGTTTGGTGCTGTATTGTTGTTGTGGTGCTGTATTGTTGTTATGGTGCTGTATTGTTGTTTGGTGCTGTATTGTTGTTATGGTGCTGATTGTTATGGTGCTGTATTGTTGTTGTGGTGCTGTATTGTTGTTATGGTGCTGTATTGTTGTTATGGTGCTGTATTGTTGTTGTGGTGCTGTATTGTTGTTATGGTGCTGTATTGTTGTTATGGTGCTGTATTGTTGTTGGTGCTGTATTGTTGTTTGGTGCTGTATTGTTGTTGGTGCTGTATTGTTGTTATGGTGCTGTATTGTTGTTTGGTGCTGTATTGTTGTTGTGGTGCTGTATTGTTGTTATGGTGCTGTATTGTTTGGTGCTGTATTGTTGTTGTGGTGCTGTATTTTTGTTGTGGTGCTGTATTGTTGTTGTGGTGCTGTATTGTTGTTATGGTGCTGTATTGTTGTTGTGGTGCTGTATTGTTGTTTGGTGCTGTATTGTTGTCATGGTGCTGTATTGTTGTTTGGTGCTGTTATCTGTTGTTGTGGTGCTGTATTGTTGTTGTGGTGCTGTATTGTTGTTATGGTGCTGTATTGTTGTTATGGTGCTGTATTGTTGTTATAATGCTGTATTGTTGTTATGGTGCTGTATTGTTATGGTGCTGTATTTTTGTTATGGTGCTGTATTGTTGTTGTAGTGCTGTATTGTTGTTATTGTGCTGTATTGTTGTTATGGTGCTGTATTGTTGTTGTGGTGCTGTATTGTTGTTATGGTGTTGAAAAAAAAAAAAAAAGCTGTATTGTTGTTATGGTGCTGTATTGTTGTTATGGTGCTGTATTGTTTATGGTGCTGTATTGTTATGGTGCTGTATTGTTCTTATGGTGCTGTATTGTTGTTATGGTGCTGTATTGTTGTTATGGTGCTGTATTGTTCTTATGTTGCTGTATTGTTGTTGTGGTGCTGTATTGTTGTTATGGTGCTGTATTGTTGTTGTGGTGCTGTATTGTTGTTATGGTGCTGTATTGTTGTTGTGGTGCTGTATTGTTGTTATGGTGCTGTATTGTTGTTATGGTGCTGTATTGTTGTTGTGGTGCTGTATTGTTGTTATGGTGCTGTATTGTTGTTGTGGTGCTGTATTGTTGTTATGGTGCTGTATTGTTGTTGTGGTGCTATATTGTTGTTATAGTGCTGTATTGTTGTTATGGTGCTGTATTGTTGTTGTGGTGCTGTATTGTTGTTATGATGCTGTATTGTTGTTGTGGTGCTGTATTGTTGTTGTGGTGCTGTATTGTTGTTGTGGTGCTGTATTGTTGTTATGGTGCTGTATTGTTATGGTGCTGTATTGTTGTTGTGGTGCTGTATTGTTGTTATGGTGCTGTATTGTTGTTGTAGTGCTGTATTGTTGTTGTAGTGCTGTATTGTTGTTATGGTGCTGTATTGTTGTTATGGTGCTGTATTGTTGTTATGGTGCTGTATTGTTGATGTAGTGCTGTATTGTTGTTATGGTGCTGTATTATTGTTGTAGTGTTGTATTGTTGTTATGGTGCTGTATTGTTGCTGTGGTGCTGTATTGTTGTTATGGTGCTGTATTGTTGTTGTAGTGCTGTATTGTTGTTATGGTGCTGTATTGTTGTTATGGTGCTGTATTGTTGTTGTGGTGCTGTATTGTTGTTATGGTGCTGTATTGTTGTTATGGTGCTGTATTGTTGTTATGGTGCTGTATTGTTGTTGTGGTGCTGTATTGTTGTGGTGCTGTATTGTTGTTGTGGTGCTGTATTGTTGTTGTTGTAGTGCTGTATTGTTGTTGTGGTGCTGTATTGTTGTTATGGTGCTGTATTGTTGTTATGGTGCTGTATTGTTGTTATGGTGCTGTATTGTTATGGTGCTGTATTGTTGTTATGGTGCTGTATTGTTGTTATGGTGCTGTATTGTTGTTATGGTGCTGTATTGTTGTTGTGGTGCTGTATTGTTGTTATGGTGCTGTATTGTTGTTATGGTGCTGTATTGTTATGGTGCTGTATTGTTGTTATGGTGCTGTATTGTTGTTATGGTGCTGTATTGTTGTTGTGGGTTTTCTTGGTGTCGTGTTGTTGTTGATGTAGTGTGGTGCTGTGTTGTTGTTGATGTATTGTTGTGCAGTGGTGCTGCGTTGTTGTTATGTTGTGTTGTTGTTGTTGTGGCTGTAATACTTACCACCGTAGTACACGTTAACTGGCAGCCTCTTGTGATGACGTGCAAGAAGAAACTTGTTGCATTCCCGGGTCCAGGAGACCTCTGCCACACTGCTGACATAACAACCTCCATCTAACTCACTTCAGTTATGTAAAGAAATTGCTGCTATATATATATATATATATATATATATATATATATATATATATATATATATATATATATATATATATATATATATATCTTATGTAAATACAGCTGTAACTATATATCATTAACAGCTTTACTAAAAATTATATAATTAAAAAGTAACATAGACACAAAGCAATTTACCAAGCTGTAATTCATCAGTCGGAGGATGACAGGAGTAACTAAGCCAAATATATATAGTGAGGGAATTTGTCGCGGCCCGGGCAGGTTCACGCCTCAAAGGTTGGTCTGACCCAGGCGCGCCTCTACTATCAAAGATATAACATGTTGGGTGGACCTTGATGACGATACCGTCATCCCTTGCACCGTCACCCCTTGCGCCATCATCCCTTACGCCATCATCTCTTGGACATTCATCCCTTGCACCAGCATCCCTCGGACATTCATCCCTTGGTGGAGGGCAAACGTGATATGGGTACTCGTAAACGAGGAGAGAGGAATCCGCAGGAAAAGGAGAGTTACAGAGAGAAAGAGAGAGAGGAAAGGTTGTATATATATATATATATATATATATATATATATATATAAAATATATATATATATATATATATATATATATATATATATATATATATATATATATATATATCGTGCCGATTAAGAAAAATGGTCAATTAGCAAAAACTCATTTAAAATTAAGTTGTTTTTAAAATTTTCTCTTATACATTTAAAGATATATTTTTTTCATTTATGTTAATATAAAAATTTATGATTTTGTACCAAAATAACCTTAGGAAACTTACCTAACCTTATAATAACAAGCGCGATTTAATTTAGCCTAATGCAACTAAACATATTTTATATAAGTTTACAATAATTTAATAATAAACAAACACAATGAAATATATTTTTTCCGTTAAGATTCAGAATGATTTTTGCGAAATAATTGCATACACAAATTTTCGCTTGCCCTATTCGGCACGACACACACACATACACACGCACACAAACACACAGACACACACACAGACACACACACACACACACACACACACACACACATATATATATATATATATATATATATATATATATATATATATATATATATATATATATCAACAGTAAAAAAATGGAGTGACTTCAGTTGTTGGTTGCATAGTCTTTGGATATTCAGTCATTCTGAGCCCAACATTCACTCACAAGCCCCAACATTCAGTCCTTGAAACAGTTTCACCCGAATTATTCTGGTTTTTTTCTGTCCAGCTGGTAGAAAGGTGTGTGTGTACTCACCTAATTGTGGTTGCAGGGGTCGAGACTCAGCTCCTGGCCCCGCCTCTTCGCTGTCTGCTACTGGGTCTCTGCTCGCCCTGCTCCATGAGCTTTATCATACCTTGTCTTAAAACTATGTATGGTTCCTGCCTCCAGTATATCTTTCTCTAGTCCATTCCACTTCCTGACTACTCTGTGGCTGAAGAAATGTTTCCTAACATCCCTTTGACTCATCTGAGTCTTCAGCTTCCAGTTGTGTCCCCTTGTTTCTGTGTTCCCTCTCTGAAACAACCTGTCACTATCTACCTTGTCAATTCCCCGCAGTATTTTGTATGTCGTTATCATGTCTCCTCTGACCCTTCTTTCCTCCAGTGTTGTTAGTCCTATTTCCCTCAACCTTTCTTCATAAGACAGACCCCTGAGTTGTGGAACTAACCTTGTCGCAAACCTTTGCACTTTCTCTAGTTTCCTTACGTGCTTGACCAGGTGTGGGTTCCAGACTGGTGCTGCATATTCTAGTATGGGCCTGACGTACACGGTATACAGTGTCTTGAACGATTCCTTGTTAAGGTAACAGAACGCTAATCTAAGGTTTGCCAGACGCCCATATGCTGCCGCAGTTATCTGGTTGATGTGTGCCTCCGGAGACGTGCTAGGCGTTATACTCACTCCAAGGTCTTTCTCCTTTGCCGAGGTTTGTAGCCTTTGTCCGCCTAGCTTGTACTCTGTCAGCGGTCTTCTTTGCCCTTCTCCGATCCTCATGACTTTGCATTTGGAGGGATTGAATTCGAGAAGCCAACTGCTAGACCAGATGTCGAGCTTGTCCAGGTCTGTTTGCAGCCCTGCCTGGTCCTCTTCCGATGTGATTCTCCTCATTATTTTCACATCATCCGCGAATAGAGACACTTCTGAGTCTATCCCGTCCGTCATGTCATTTACATATACCAGGAATAACACTGGTCCTAGGACTGACCCCTGCGGTACACCGCTCGTCACAGGCGCCCACTGTGATACCTCACCACGCACCATGACCCGTTGTGTGTGTGTGTGTGTTGTGTGTGTGTGTGTGTGTGTGTGTGTGTGTGTGTGTGTGTGTGTGTGTGTGTGTGTGTGTGTGTGTGTGTGGTGTTTGCATTACAATTCACTCAAGTTAATTGTTTCGCATTTTCTCCTCGTGAAAACTTTAAATATTAGTAATAAAAAAAATAAAGAGTGTGAGTGACAGCATCCAATATTGAAGTCGTCAAGAGAGGTTTTTTATTATTGGAGTTCTGTGAGATGAAATAACTTGGTCTGAATTCCCCTTTAAGTTCACCATTTGACATCAAGAGAGATCTGATCAAGACATTTGGAAAATGTTATGTGTTAAGCAAATGATATTTTTGTGTTTAAACAAAGAAACTCAGTGGGTGGTTGGTGGTAGCTGATGGTGGTTGATGGTAGTTGATGGTGGTTGATGGTAGTTGATGGTGGTTGATGGTAGTTGATGGTGGTTGATGGTAGTTGATGGTAGTTGATGGTTGATGGTAGTTGATGGTGGTTGATGGTTGATGGTAGTTGATGGTGGTTGATGGTAGTTCATGGTAGTTGATGGTGGTTGATGGTAGTTGATTATGGTTGATGGTAGTTGATGGTGGTTGATGGTAGTTGATTATGGTTGATGGTAGTTGATGGTGGTTGATGGTAGTTGATGGTGGTTGATGGTAGTTGATGGTACCTGATGGTGGTTGATGGTTGTTGATGGTAGTTGATGGTGGTTGATGGTAGCTGATGGTGGTTGATGACAGGTGATGGTGGTTGATGACAGGTGATGGTGGTCGATGTCAGGTGATGTCGGTTGATGATAACTGATGGTGCTTTTTGATAGTTGATGGTGGTTGATAACAGGTGATGGTAGTTGATGTCAGGTGATGGTGGTGATCACACGTGATGGTGGTTGATGACACGTGATGGTGGTAGATGACACGTGATGGTGGTTGATGACACGTGATGGGTTGATATCAGGTGATGGTAATTGATGTCAGGTGATGGTGGTTTTTTATTGTTGATGATGGTTGATGATAGTTGATGGTGGTTACAGGTGATGGTGGTTGATGATAGTTGATGGTGGTTACAGGTTATGGTGGTTGATGGTAGTTGATAGTTGTCGTTGATTACAGATAATGGTAGTTGGTGGTAGTTAATTTTGTTGCTATTGTTGTTGGTGGTGGTGTTATTATTATTGCAATAATAATAATAATGCTAACAATATTATTATCATTACACATATTATTATTGCAATATTATTATTATTATTATTATTATTATTATTATTATTATTATTATCCACCTTAGTACCTTGACGTGTAACTTCTCAGCTGGATTTGCAGCCAAGAAAGAGGAGGAGGATCTTCTCATTAATGAGGAACTCTAGTGAGCACGATAGAGCCAGGAGCAAAGAGCAGGATAGAGCCAGGAGCAAACTTTTACCATTATCGGGGAATACTTGGTGTTAATATCTCGCCTTTTAGAACCGCACTCGCTGGTAATATGCCCATTAATAGTCTTTATCACAAAGTTAAATATTACAGAATAGTAACAGCAACGACAAAACACAAGAGAGAGAGAGAGAGAGAGAGAGAGAGAGAGAGAGAGAGAGAGAGAGAGAGAGAGAGAGAGAGAGAGAGAGAGAGAGAGAGACTTTTATATCTTTGAAGAACATAAGAAAGAAGGAACATTGCAGCAGACCTACTGGCCCATGCGAGGCAAGTCCAAGTCACCTCCCGGCTTAAACCAATGACCCACCTAGTCAGGTCAGGTCACATCCACTTAAGGAAGGAGCACGGCATCAGACCTATTAGCACAAGCTAGTTAGGTCCAACTCACACCCACTCATGTATTTATCTAACCTATTTTTAAAACTACACAACATCTTAGCTTCTATGACGGTACTCGGGAGTTTGTTCCACTCATCCACAACTCTATTACCAAACCAGTACTTTCCTATAGCCTTTCTGAATCTATATTTTTTCAACTTCAAACCTTTGCTGCGAGTCCTGTCTTGGCTGGATATTTTTAGCACGCTATTTATATTCCCTTTATTTACTCCTTTTTTCCATTTATACACCTCAATCGTATCATCCCTAATTCTACGCCTTTCTAGAGAGTGCAGATTCAGGGCCCTCAGTCTATCCTCATAGGGAAGATTTCTGATACATGGGATCAACTTTGTCATCTTCCTCTGTACGTTTTCCAGTGCATTTATATCCATCCTGTAATACGGTGACCAGAACTAAATGAAGTCTAACCGAAGATATATAGAGTTGAAGAACAACCTGAGGACTCCTATTATTTATGTTCTTGATATGAAGCCAAGGATTCTGTTCGCATTTATTACGAACACTTATTCACTGATGTCTTGGTTTTAGATTACTGCTAACCAAAACTCCCAAATCCTTTTCGCAATCAGTAATATTAAGATCTACATTATTTAGTTTATATGTGGCATGGTTATTTTCTTGTCCAATGTTTAATATAGACTTTGCATTTGACTATATTAAACTGCATCTGCCACTTCTCCGACCACTGCATCAGTCTATTCAAATCTTCTGAGTGCTCTAATATCCTCATTTGAATAAATTAGGCGATCTATTTTGGTGTCATCGCTATTTATTCCCTCATCAATGTCGTTTATATAAATTGTGAACAACAAAGGGCCCAACACTGACTCCTGTGGAACACCACTCGTGACGCGCACCCACTCTGATTTCTCCCCATTGATACAAACTCTGCTGCCTATCTCTCAACTACGCCTCTATCCATGAATTTTTTTTTCCTATTCCGTGTGCCTTAATTTTCCTCAATAGACTCTGATGCGGAACTTTATGAAAAGCCTTACTGAAGTCCATATACACAATATCATATTCATTACCATGATCTAGCTCCTCAAATACCTTGGTGAAAAAAGTTAGTAAATTTGTAAGGCAGGAACGCCCCTTTGTAAAACCGTGCTGAGACTCATTAATCAATTTATGCCTTTCAAGATGGTGACGAATTACCTCGGCAATTATTGATTTTATAAATTTTCCCACGATGGAGGTAAGGCTTTTTGGTCTATAGTTCGAAGCTAAGGACCTGTCTCCTGCTTTGTAAATAGATATTACATTTGCCATTTTCCACTTGTCTAGCACTATGTCAGTTTGTAGTGATATATTGAAAAGTCCAGCCAAAGGTTTGCTAAGCTCCTCTTTAAATTCCTTTAAAACCCTTGCAAACAGTTCATCAGGGCCTGGGGATTTGTTCGGTTTTAATTTCTCTATTTGTCTGAGGACCATGTCACTAGTTACCCTAATCGTGCATAGTTTATTTTCGTCCTGTTCTACATAATTTATAATATCTGGAATTTCGCTAGTATCTTCCTGAGTAAAAACTGAAAGGAAATAAGAGTCAAAATTTTTACACATTTCCTCATCACTGTCAGTGATCTGATCTGAGTTGCTTTTGAGTGGGCCAATCTTGTCTCAAATCTTACTTCTATCTACCTGAAACAAACCTTTTGGGTTAGTCTTCGAATCCCTTGCCACTTTAGCCTCATAATCTCTTTTACCTTTTTTTATTCCGTTTTTTTTATTTCTCTCTTTAATTGAATATATTGATTTCTTAACTTCCCCTCGCCTCTTCTGATACGCCTACTCTCTTTTGACCTATGAGATGTTTTAATCTATTGTTTATCCATTTGGGATCATTTTCTGGGCAGCTAGAACTATGCTCTGAAAAGCGTCATATTGGCAACCAACACCACCTACCTGACCCATAGTCAGGTCGTTCCAATTTAGCCCACCCAGGTAATTTCTCAGTCCCATGAAATCAGCCAAGCGGAAGCCTGGGACAGAGACTTGATTGAAGTTGTTTGGGTAATTCCATAATATATTGAAACTAAGTGATTTGGGATTGCTTTCCCCAAGCTCATCTTTAACTTCAATATTATTAATTAGTGATTCCTTGTTGGCAAGAACCAAGTTTAGCAGATTGTTTCCTCTAGTTGGTTCTGTCACAAACTGTTTTAAAAAGTAATCCTGAATCGCATCAAGAAAGTCACTGGATTCAAGATTTTCTCTCATACTGTTCCAATTAATTTGTCTAAAGTTAAAATCTATTATTAACACGACATTTTCATATCTAGACGCCTTATGGATTTCGTCCCATAGCAGCTTACTGTACTCCATATCAAGATTTGGGGGCCTATAAATCACACCCAAAATTAATTTGTCACGACCCTCGAGAAACTGTAGCCAAACAGATTCTGTGTCCGATGCTTCTAATCGTATATATTGTCTAACACAACATTTTAAATTATCTCTGACATACATCGCCACTCCACCACCCTTCCTGTTGACCGTATCAGTGTGGAATATTTTATAGCCTTGTATGAGGCATTCAGAAGGCATTTCTCTATCTTTCGGGTTGAATGATAGAGAAATGTGAGGATATTACATCTTTGCAATCATATTTGTGATCATTCACAGCACAGTCTCGTATATTTGGTGTCAGCACACACCCACTCTCTCTCTCTCTCTCTCTCTCCCTCTCGTTAAAAAACCTAATGATTGCTATCCTTTGTGTGAGAATCAGCCTTTTTTGCAACTCCAGCCAGGACTCATTATACTCAGCAGTTGCCTCACGCATGAATGTTCAATTAGATGGAAATAGGGGAAAAACGCATCTCTTATGATCCATTTCCATGACGTCCATAAAAAACTGGAAACGTGCTATTTTTACCCCATATAAAGGCTCGTCAGCCTGTCTTCCTCTGTGTCTTAATTTCACTTATTAAACTTCAAAGATAATTATGATTTTGACATATTATTATTTTATTATTATTAGTGTTTAAAAATAAATTTAATAATAATAATAATAATAATAACAATCAATCAACTACACTAGTATTTCTGATAGTTTTTGTTTATTATAATCATCATTATCAACTTAATCATCATTAATGTAATGTTTATTATAACTACCGTCATCATCATTATAACCTTTATTATCATTATAACTAATATCATCCTCATTATAATAACTATTATGATCATACTAACATCATTATATCATCACCATCATTATTATCTCAGTTTTCACTATCATTATCTGCGTCATATCATTATCATCATTTTACTACACATTCTTTTTTGTAAAGTCCTTGACTCGTAATGAACACGTACTTGACACAAACATTTTGAGAAACTTGAAAATATTGGCTATGGAGTGGATGTTGTGACTCGTGTGGGTCATTCAACACAAGGAGTGGCCCAGGTTCGACTCTCCACTCATGGCTGACTGGGTAATAACAGAATCTTGCACCGGACGTTGGGCAGTTCCTGCCTCGGGGACACACTGCTGGGCGGGTGTGTCAGGCTGTGTGAAGAACGGACATGGGTGGATGTGGGCGGCGTGTTGACGGGGGCGTGTGAGGGCGTGCAGATCGGGGTGTGCGAGGGCGTGGAAAGCAGCGTGACAGCTGGGAGTTACAGCCCGCTGGAAGCACCTGCAGAAGTGGAAAGTGAAAGGATGGGCTTGAAGCATGGCGACGTCTGCTGCCTTCCTCGCTCTCTCATCTACAGAAGTGTGAGGATAAGAAATCAGGCTTTAAAGTCATTTTTTTTTTGTTCTATATATCAAGGCAGGCCATTAAAATATGTGTTTTAAGGGGCACGTAAGTTCCCCCGTCTTCTAATAACGTGTTTATTTTTCCACTATAATCTACCTTGTCCATAATTACTATCGCATTTGCTTTATCCGTTACGTAAGGTGAAGTCCAGGATCTTTACTTAATTCATGGTATAACTTACGTGCCCCTTAACCTTTCTAATTATGAACCTATCAAAGTTAAAAATTCCAGTGACAATGAAATCACTGAGCACGAATCGTTGTTGAGGGAGTAAAAGACTGGTAGGCAGTCAGACTGTTAGGAAGGTAGACTGATGTGAAGACAGACTGGTCCAAGTCACATCCACTTAAGAAGGAAGAAGCACTAAATCATACGTACTGGCCCAAGCCAGTCAGCTCTAACTCACACCCACTTATGTATTTGTCTAACCTATTTTTAAAACTACACAACGTTTTAGCTTCAATTACGTTACTCGGGAGTTTGACCCATTCATCCACAACTCTATTACTAAACCATTTTTTCCTAAATCCCTTCTAAATCTAAATTTTTCAAACTTTAACCCATTGCTGCGAGTCCTGTATTGGTTAAGAACATAAAAACATAAGAATGGAAGGGTAACAGACAGGTGAAGAGGCACACAGATAAGTTAGCAGTTTACCTGGCAGAGTTGTAGAGACAGAATACGCCAGGTGTCAAAGCGGGGTACCAGATTGTTGGTAGTTCGTGGCAGCTGTGTTTCCTCCGAGGAGTGTGTTGAGGAGTAGCGTGGAGCACCTTGTCCCGGGGCAGTAAGGACTGCCTCTCCTGTGAAGTATGTTGGAGCCTTCTTGAGAGTGTGTGGTGAGGAGGGAAAGTGTTGGGCTTGGAGGAGAGCGCCTCCAACACAGACTTTTTACTCCACCAACCTGATTTACCAGAGGATCACAGAAAAATGTTAACATTATAAGAAACAGAGAGATAAGGATGAAAGGCTTGTATTACAATATTTTTATTTCACATAGGTGAATGTTCTCGTTATTTATATTTTAAAAGTAAAATGATGAACAATTGAATGTGATTAATAAAATTCAGCAGACCGTACCTGTAACAATTCAAAACTAATCCACAAACTAGTCACTGAAACTAGATTAAGTTTCGTTTCATCCTGAACCTTGTTACTGAAGATCTAACAATGATACCTGAAGGACCTGAACCTTGTCTAAGATTCAGTTTCCAATCTATGGAAGAGTTTTGAAATTCCTCTGAATCACTACTACTACTACACAATACTAAGTCCTGTAGTAGTTTAGTTATTTAGGTAGTTAAGTAACAGTCACAGGTCTAATTAACCAATCAAGTTATGTCTTTTACTCACTGTTTTGACTAGTGACCCCGGCGTGACCCCTGGTCAAGGTCATCACCAGCAGGACAGCCGTAACTATAATCTTCACTGACGTTTTCATCTTTCACCTGAGATTATTTATGTAAGCTGTGACGAGTATAGCTGGTGTTCTTGCTGGTGCTGGAGAAACTGTTGGTGGTGTTGGAGGAACAGTTGGTGATGCTGGAGAAACTGTTGGTGGTGCTTGAGGAACTGTTACGTTCCTCCAACGAACTGTCTGCGTTACTTTAAAATTTAATTAAAGGAAGGTTTTGAGGCTATTTATCTATTAAGACTTTTCTGAAAGTGAGGCAAGTTGATCCTAGATTCTCCCGATGAGGTTTTACTAGCACCTTCCTTGTTGATCCACTGAAGATCTTCCAGGAATATATATACCAAGTCGCTGCCCACTGTCACCCAGTTCGCACAGGCGCCATCATTCCCGTGTCATCTGCCCACGCGCACTTCACACAAGCCTCGCTAAGGGCTCTTAGAGGCAGCAGAATCTGGCTCAGCCAGGCAGAAAACAGCTTGAGTTCCAACTTGTGTCACTGTGGTATGCCAGACGTGGAGATGCGCAGGATATCTCTCACCCGTCGAGTGTGATACCCAGACATCATCCACAGAGTTAATGAACTACATTGCACGCAAGACGAACATTCTTCCTGCGTTGAGCGTAAGATTCCAGACTTGTTAAGAGTTCTTGATGTTCCTGAGGGAGATGATTGCCGTGTGTTTTGTCTTGTGCCAGCCTCACCTTCCTCGCTCCCCACACGTCACTTGTTGCTTCCTGTAGCAGATACACTGCAACCACAGCAAGTCACACCCCAGCCACAGCACAGCCACACCCCAGCCACAGCACAGCCACACCCAGCCACAGCACAGCCACACCCAGCCATAACACAATCACATCCCAGCCACAGAGGAATGTTAACCGAACAAATATAAAACAGAGGTGCGAAGAAACATTATGAGTACAGTTGCTGCCTTTGTTAAGTTTTCCTCATTATTTTGAGGCTTCCAGTTATAATAATGTATCGTAAAGTTACCAATATATCTCATTGTTCCACAAATAGTATATACACCGATAGGTGGGTATCTGCGTATATATACAGAATGGTGTTTATATTTCTGTGTATATGCACAGAGAGTATATACGGTGAGAGTCATGTGAATCTCACTTTTAGTGATTAAAGTCTCGCTGGTGTTAGTCGTAGCCCTAAACCCTAATGACACTCGAGTCGTCGAAACACTTAAAAACTAAAAACTAAATTAAGCACATTAGGAACGAATAGTTCTCGTGAATATATGTTTATATATATATATATATATATATATATATATATATATATATATATATATATATATATATATATATATATATATATATCTTCTTTCTATCAACACGTCGGCCGTTTCCCACCGAGGCAGGGTGGCCCAAAAGAAAAAACGAAAGTTTCTCCTTTTACATTTAGTAATATTTACAGGAGAAGGGGTTACTAGCCCATTGCTCCTGGCATTTTAGTCGCCTCTTACGACACGCATGGCTTACGGAGGAAGAATTCTGTTCCACTTCCCCATGGAGATAAGAGGAAATAAGAACAAGAACTAGTAAGAAAATAGAAGAAAACCCAGAGGGGTGTGTATATATATGTTTGTACATGAATGTGTAGTGTGACCTAAGTGTAAGTAGAAGTAGCAAGACATACCTGAAATCTTGCATGTTTATGAGACAGAAAAAAGACACCAGCAATCCTACCATCATGTAAAACAATTACAGGCTTTCGTTTTACACTCACTTGTCAGGACGGTAGTACCTCCCTGGGTGGTTGCTGTCTACCAACCTACTACCTAGAATATATATATATATATATATATATATATATATATATATATATATATATATATATATATTAATATTAAAATAATATAGATCTCGAGATAATTACTATATGATCAATGGTCAATACCTGTGTTGATCAAGGTATTGCCATATATGGTATCATGAGATATCTCAGAGCATATGGCTTATCTATACGTAAATTTGTAAATATTTCTGGTAAATTAAAATCTAAGGATGATAGTCTGATAGCTTCATTATGAGTCACATACCCATGGTGTGGGTGTCAAAGGATCACAGAGGTACATAATGGGTCCAGGGACTGGACTCCAACATATGTGTTTGCTAAGGAAGTTACAGTGGTAATGAACTATATTTTGACTTCATGATGATAGCAGAGAATTCAGACACAAAACATTACCATGTAGTTATGTTTGGTGATGAGTTACTGACAAGGGGTTGTTTACGAGAGTGATGAGTTATTTACAAGAGACAAAGTCTGGGTATTTTACCAGAACTGCTGATAATGAGTCGCTGTTGATTAAATACTTTGACATTTCTTGAACATCATTGAGATGTCTATGAGATGATGACCTTATCAGCTGACAATAAGTCAGACTGTGACAACACATGAACTTAACCGAAGGTAAACTTACATGTATCTTTTAGAAACTGGTGCCCTCGTTACAAACCTGTGTCTTTTAACGAGCGAATTCTCGACACCTCAGCTGGAGGTGACGATAACCAGGGTTATCTGATGGCTATTGTTGTGGATAACCAGGACTATCTGTGAATGATGGCTATTGCTGTGGCCACATCTAAGACACCATTTCCATAGGTCTTCCTTCCACCCTCATCCACCCACCTTCTACCTGCGTCAACATCAACACTTGAAGACAAACAGAGAGAGGAGTGGTCAAGCAGACACTGCTTGACGCTCACCAACAGCGGGTGATTCTCCATTTCGGGTCATAGCACACACCAAGCCAGACCACCGACCCACCCTGCACACTCCTAAATAGGTTGTAAACAACAAACCGGTTTGGCTTGACTCTTAGCTGCCACTAGCGGCACTAAGGTCAAAGTTGATAGGTGAGGAAGTGCTTTTTTTTCTTTGTTTAAAGTGGCTATATCGGCAGTGTGTTATTACACAGTGTGAGAACATCCACAGTGTGTCAGCGACCAGGAATAGTAGTATAGCGGGAGTCAGCAAAAAGACACAGTAGTATATCGGGTGTCAGCGACCAGGAACAGTAGTATAGCCGGTGTCAACAACCAGGCACAGTAGTACAGCAACCAAGCCCAATAGTATAGTGAGTGTCAACAGCCAGGCACAATAGTATAGCGGGTGTCAGCAACCAAGAACAGTAGTATAGCGGTGTCAGCAACCAAGCACAGTAGTACAGCGGGTGTCAGCAACCAGGAACAGTAGTATAGCGGGTGTCAGCAACCAGGAACAGTAGTATAGCGGGTGTCAGCAACCAAGAACAGTAGTACAGCGGGTGTCAGCAACCAAGAACAGTAGTACAGCGGGTGTCAGCAACCAGGAACAGTAGTACAGCGGGTGTCAGCAACCAGGAACAGTAGTATAGCGGTGTAAACAGACAGTAGTAACGGGTGTCAGCAACCAGGAACAGTAGTATAGCGGGTGTCAGCAACCAGAACAGTAGTACAGCGGTGTCAGCAACCAGGAACAGTAGTATAGCGGGTGTCAGCAACCAAGAACAGTAGTATAGCGGGTGTCAGCAACCAGGAACAGTAGTATAGCGGGTGTCAGCAACCAGGAACAGTAGTATAGCGGGTGTCAGCAACCAGAACAGTAGTACAGCGGGTGTCAGCAACCAGGAACAGTAGTACAGCGGGTGTCAGCAACCAGGAACAGTAGTATGTGGTGTCAGCAACCAGGAACAGTAGTATAGCGGATGTCAGCAGCCAGGAACAGTAGTATAGCGGATGTCAGCAGCCAGGCACAGTAGTATAGTGGGTGTCAGCAACCAGGAACAGTAGTATAGCGGATGTCAGCAACCAGGAACAGTAGTACAGCGGATGTCAGCAGCCAGGCACAGTAGTATCGTGGGTGTCAACAACCAGGAACAGTAGTATAGCGGATGTCAGCAGCCAGGCACAGTAGTATAGTGGGTGTCAGCAACCAGGCACAGTAGTATAGCGGGTGTCAGCAACCAGGCACAGTAGTATAGTGGGTGTCAGCAGCCAGGCACAGAAGTATAGTGGGTGTCACAACCAGGAACAGTAGTATAGCGGGTGTCAGCAACCAGGCACAGTAGTATAGCGGGTGTCAGCAACCAGGCACAGTAGTATAGTGGTGTCAGCACCAGGAACAGTAGTATAGGGATGTCACAACCAGGAACAGTAGTATAGCGGTGTCAGCAACCAGGAACAGTAGTATAGCGGATGTCAGCAACCAGGAACAGTAGTATAGCGGATGTCAGCAGCCAGGCACAGTAGTATCGTGGGTGTCAACAACCAGGAACAGTAGTATAGCGGATGTCAGCAACCAGGAACAGTAGTATAGCGGATGTCAACAACCAGGAACAGTAGTATAGCGGATGTCAGCAACCAGGAACAGTAGTACAGCGGATGTCAGCAGCCAGGCACAGTAGTATCGTGGGTGTCAACAACCAGGAACAGTAGTATAGCGGATGTCAGCAACCAGGAACAGTAGTATAGCGGATGTCAACAACCAGGAACAGTAGTATAGCGAGTGTCAACAACCAGGAACAGTAGTATAGTGGGTGTCAGCAACCAGGAACAGTAGTATAGCGGATGTCAGCAGCCAGGCACAGTAGTATAGTGGGTGTCAGCAACCAGGAACAGTAGTATAGCGGATGTCAGCAGCCAGGCACAGTAGTATCGTGGGTGTCAACAACCAGGAACAGTAGTATAGCGGGTGTCAGCAACCAGGAACAGTAGTATAGCTGGTGTCAACAACCAGGAACAGTAGTATAGCGGATGTCAGCAGCCAGGCACAGTAGTATCGTGGGTGTCAACAACCAGGAACAGTAGTATAGCTGGTGTCAACAACCAGGAACAGTAGTATAGCGAGTGTCAACAACCAGAACTAGATATGGTGTCAACAACCAGGAACAGTAGTATAGCGGTGTCAGCAGCCAGGCACAGTAGTATAGTGGTGTCAACAACCAGGAACAGTAGATAGGAGTGTCAACAACCAGGAACAGTAGTATAGCTGGTGTCAACAACCAGGAACAGTAGTATAGCTGGTGTCAACAACCAGGAACAGTAGTATAGCTGGTGTCAACAACCAGGAACAGTAGTATAGCGGGTGTCAACAACCAGGAACAGTAGTATAGCTGGTGTCAACAACCAGGAACAGTAGTATAGCGAGTGTCAACAACCAGGAACAGTAGTATAGCTGGTGTCAACAACCAGGAACAGTAGTATAGTGAGTGTCAAGCAGCCAGGCACAGTAGTATAGTGGTGTCAAACAGCCAGGCACAGTAGTATAGGGTGTCAAAACCAGGAACAGTAGTATAGCTGTGTAAGCAGCCAGGCCAGCAATACAAAGGGTGTCAACAACCAGGAACAGTAGTATAGCGGGTGTAAGCAGCCAGGCACAGTAGTATAGTGGGTGTCAACAACCAGGAACAGTAGTATAGCGGGTGTAAGCAGCCAGGCACAGCAATACAAAGGGTGTCAGCAACCAGGAACAGTAGTATAGCGGGTGTAAGCAGCCAGGCACAGTAGTATAGTTTGTGTCAGCAGCCAGGCACAGTAGTATAGCGAGTGTCAACAACCAGGAACAGTAGTATAGCTGGTGTAAGCAGCCAGGCACAGCAATACAAAGGGTGTCAGCAACCAGACAACAGTACAGCCGGTGTTAAGCTTATAATTCATCACAAGACTTTGTACATCATATGTAGGTCGTAGGATACTATGTGTGCTGGTGCATGTGTGGGCAGCCACCCATGTTAGTAGAGCACTGAGGCACGTAGCATGAGAGAGATTGTTTTTATTGTATCTTTCATTCAGTTTATCTACCGTGTTACATATACCGTGTAGGTACACGGTACCTGGAATCTTACTGTGTCTACTCCATCCCCACTACCTCTTAGTGGGGATGGAGGATGGAGGTGGTGCTTGGAGGACGTGATAAAGAGACAGAATGAAGTTAGCTGAAGGTTTGGTGGGGAGGTTAGTTGAAGGTTTGCAACCAACATCAAGTAGGTACAAGTACTAATGGATATAATCATATCCATGAATTTTAAAGAGGTGGAGGTGTAAGCCAGCGGAAGCCTCGGTCAGATGACCAAAAGCTCCAGCGGTGGGTCATCATTTGACTAAGACCGGGGTCAGGAAACACTTGTTCTGTTTCCTGACTAATGTTATACCTTATACAGGTAATGTGTTAAATCATCCATCCATAAATCCTCCATATATGCTTCCTCTCATCCACCTGCCCATCCATAACCCGTCCATCCATTCATCTATGCATTGATAAATCAATTCATACACCCACCTCCCCAATAATACACTCACCACTCCACCCACCTCTCCACCCATACACCCACCTCTCCACCCACACCCACTCAACCAGCACCGACAACGTTCCAGCATCACGCTATTCAACAGTATCAACAATTCACATTATTAAACACTATAAGTCCCTCAGTGGGGCTCGAACCTTGGTAGTGAGTTATGGAAGCCAAGATTCTCACCTCAGCGCTACCGCTTCCAGAGTGAAAAACATAATTTGCATACAGATGGTTCTCTTAACAGCCTTTCAGGGCTGTGTGAGAGCTGATTGGCGGAAAAATATTGACTGGTGTGGAAGACGAGATTGATATTTTGTGAGGAAGGTTGAGGTGTGAGTGTGGTGTGTGTTGTGAGGTGTAAGTGTGTGTGTTGTGAGGTGTGGTGTGAGTGTGGTGTGTGTGTGTTGTGAGGTGTGGTGTGAGTGTGGTGTGTGTTGTGAGGTGTGGTGTGAGTGTGGTGTGTGTTGTGAGGTGTGGTGTGAGTGTGGTGTGTGTGTGTGTTGTGAGGTGTAAGTGTGTGTGTTGTGAAGTGTGGTGTGTTGCGAGCATTGTGTGTCGTGAGTATGTGAGCTGTGAGTGTGTTGTGAAGTGTGGTGTGTTGCGAGCATTGTGTCGTGAGTATGTGAGCTGTGAGTGTGTTGTGAAGTGTGGTGTGTTGCGAGCATTGTGTGTCGTGAGTATGTGAGCTGTGAGTGTGTTGTGAAGTGTGGTGTGTTGCGAGCATTGTGTCGTGAGTATGTGAGCTGTGAGTGTGTTGTGAAGTGTGGTGTGTTGTGAAGTGTGGTGTGTTGCGAAGTGTGGTGTGTTGCTTTTATAGTTAACTCAATCTTGTGACATTGATGGTACCATGTACACACCTGTAGTGACTATGACACACCCTCACTCATGGTACCATAGATGGCGGTCCTTGTCTATGAAGATAAAAAAAATCATTGCTCTCATCAAGGTATACTCACATATACACTACTGCAATATCTAGTTTACTGAACAACACAAAATGAATGCCTTGCCTTACCTCCCATTTCTAAACTGTCTTTCTCTCTATACTTTCCCCACCAATACCACCACCAAAACTCACACCACCACCACTCACACCACCACCATTAATCACCGCTGTTTGAGGAATATTCATTAATTCAGGCCCATGAGAGGGATTGTCTTGTTATGTATTAATGGTCGTATTGCTCTAACTGCCTCTCTCTCTCTCTCTCTCTCTCTCTCTCTCTCTCTCTCTCTCTCCTCTCTCTCTCTCTCTCTCTCTCTCCTCTCTCTCTCTCTCTCTCTCTCTCTCTCTCTCTCTCTCTCTCTCTCTCTCTCTCTCTCTCTCTCTCTCTCTCTCTCTCTCTCTCTCTCTCTCTCTCTCTCTCTTCTGTGAACCACAAAATGGAACTCTGTGAACCAATATCTAACATTTTTACAAAATGGAACTCTGTGAACCAATATCTAACATTTTTAATTTATCTCTTCAAACAGGTGTAGTGTCTGATATGTGGAAGATGGCTAATGTAATTCCTATTTTTAAAGCAGGGGACAAGTCACTACCGTCAAACTACCGCCCAATAAGCCTGACCTCAATTGTAGGCAAATTACTAGAGTCAATTATAGCTGATATTATTAGAAGCCATCTAGATAACCATAATTTGATTAATGATACCCAGCATGGATTCACGAGGGCCGTTCCTGCCTATCTAATTTATTAACCTTCTTCAGTAAAGCTTTTGAGGCTGTTGATCACGATAAAGAATTCGATATTGTTTATTTAGACTTTAGTAAGGCTTTTGATAGAGTACCGCACAAGAGACTGTTAAAGAAAGTGGCAGCTCATGGCATTGGGGGAAAAGTGCTGTCATGGATCGAGTCATGGCTCACCAATAGGAAGCAGAGAGTGTGCATAAATGGGGTTAAATCGAATGGGGACTTGTAACAAGTGGTGTTCCACAGGGATCAGTCTTAGGCCCATTGTTATTTATAATATATATCAATGACCTTGATGAGGGAATTACTAGTGATATGAGCAAATTCGCCGACGACACGAAGATAGGTAGGATAATTGATTCAAACATAGATGTCATAGAACTTCAGGAAGATTTAGACAAACTTAATTCGTGGTCAGAAATGTGGCAGATGCAGTTCAATGTAGATAAATGCAAGGTTCTGAAGCTCGGAGTGTCCATAACCCAAGCACTTATAAGTTAAATAACGTAGAACTTAGCCATACAGATTGCGAGAAGGACTTGGGGGTGATGGTAAGCAGCAACCTTAAACCAAGACAGCAATGCCTAAGCGTACGTAATAAGGCAAATAGATTACTGGGATTTATATCAAGAAGTGTTAGCAACAGAAGTCCAGAGGTTATATTACAGCTTTATACATCATTAGTAAGGCCTCACCTAGATTACGCAGCTCAGTTCTGGTCTTCATATTACAGAATGGACATAAATTCGTTAGAAAACATTCAGCGTAGAATGACTAAATTAATACATAGCATTAGAAATCTTCCTTACGAAGAAAGATTGAAGACCCTAAAATTACATTCACTTGTAAGACGTAGAATGAGGGAGACATGATCGAGGTATACAAGTGGAAAATGGGTATTAACAAGGGGATATAAATAAGGTCTTGAGGATATCTCTCCAAGAGAGAACCCGCAATAATGGATTCAAGTTAGATAAGTTTAGATTTAGAAAGGATATAGGAAAGTATTGGTTTGGAAATAGGGTAGTTGATGAGTGGAACAGTCTGCCTAGTAGGGTTATTGAAGCTAGGACCTTGGGTAGTTTCAAATTTAGGTTGGATAAATTCATGAGTGAGAGGGGTTGGATTTGAGTGGGACTCGCATGAGTGGGTAGAATTGTCAAAGCTTATTTCTTGGATAGCTTTGAAAATTGGGTTGAGCAAATATTATGTTAGTGGGATGGATTGTGAAGGACCTGCCTAGTATGGGCCAACAGGCCTGCTGCAGTGTTCCTCCTTTCTTATGTTCTTATGTTCTTATGTCTCTCTCTCTCTCTCTCTCTCTTCCTTCGTGTGTTCTAACTGCCCTGTTAGATATATTTGCAGTACTTTTAGAAAGCGTCAAACTAGAAAATGTAAAAATGTAGGAATGTCTCCCAGGACTCCCACTAAACTACCTAAAGCTTCCTGGTCACAGACCGGGAAGGTATAGTCTCCAGGTATACTCTCCAGGTATACCCTCCAGGTATACCCTCCAGGTATACCCTCCAGGTATTCAACTATAAGTCTACAATTTGAAACCAAATATCATATACCATATAATTATTATACAAAAATAATATATAATTATTATGCAACAATCGCGAACAAACGATACAAAATACAAAACAACCCCGGGGGAGTTGAATGATAGCTCTAGGTCTTTCGTGTTGGAATCAACACATCATCAGGAGCTTGTAGTGTCGCAGAAAAAAAGGAGGAATTCCAAACATGTACAGTGCGACTTTGTAAATGGTCCAAGTCGGACCGAAACGTCGTTTTAAGGTGGCCTCTCGTACGTGCGGGTTGACGTGTATTGTTGCAGTCACGGTGTTGCGACTCCTTATTTATAACACCCGACGATTTATTAGAAAAAATAATTTTTTGAAAGGATGAACGTGGACAACTGTTGCTGATTTTTTTTTAGAGAGAGAGAGAGAGAGAGAGAGAGAGAGAGAGAGAGAGAGAGAGAGAGACGAGGGAGAAAGTGAGACAGTTTTATTTTCATGTGAGATTAACAGACTAAGGAAGAATCAGGCCAGACTTGAACCTCTGACTCATCATGGGCGAGACGGTGACATTAATTGCAATACTTGAACAAGAGCGAAACATCGACATTAACACTGCAACACCTGAACATGAGCGAAACATCGACATTAACACTGCAACACCTGAACATGGGTGAATCTTCGACATTAACACTGCAACACCTGAACATTAGAAAAGTTCTGAAGGGAGACACGATTAAACCATTAGCTTCGCCTACTTTGCATGTTGCATTATGCAACACACTGCAGAGTGTAATCCTAAATACTGATTCGTATAAATTAAAGCATTTTTACTGTCAATAAGACTTGCAAGAAATTCTGAAAATGTTGCATAAATAAGCATTTTTCAAATGTTCAAAGATGTCCAGATTTTACTTGTAATGTTGTGGTTATTCATGAGTGATTATTATAATTTTAGTCAATTGTTATTACGTAAGAGAGGAGGAGGAGGAGCACTTCAGCAGGCCTACTGGCCCATATTAGGCATGTCCTTCTCAAACCCAAATAAACTTTTAAATATATTTGCATGACTGTAATTAGGTCATTTGCGTTCATTATGTGACAAGTATCAAACCTGTCACTTCGTCTTTTTTTATGTAGTATATTGTGTTTTCTTTTGTACTCATTCTGTACTCGGGAGAGTACAGAATATTTGCTCTGTAACACTGGTACAACTATGTGATGGGTGTGTGTGTGTACTCACCTAATTATGGTTGCAGGAGTCGAGACTTACCTCCTGGCCCCGCCTCTTCACTGATCGCTACTGGGTCCTCTCTCTCCCTGCTCCATGAGCTTTATCATACCTCGTCTTAAAGCTATGTATGGTTCCTGCCTCCACTACATCACTTGCTAGACTATTCCACTTCCTGACAACTCTATGACTGAAGAAATACTAACATCCCTTTGACTCGTCTGAGTCTTCAACTTCCAATTGTGACCCCTTGTTTCTGTGTCCCCTCTCTGGAACATCCTGTCTCTGTCCACCTTATCTATTCCACGCAGTATTTTGTATGTCGTTATCATGTTTTCCCTAACCCTCCTGTCCTCTAGTGTCGTCAGGTCGATTTCCCTTAACCTTTCTTCATAGGACATTTCTCTTAGCTCTGGAACTAACCTTGTTGCAAACCTTTGCACTTTCTCTAATTTCTTGACGTGCTTGACCAGGTACGGGTTCCAAACTGGCGCTGCATACTCTAGTATGGGCCTGACGTACACAGTGTACAGTGTCTTGAACGATTTCTTACTAAGGTATCGGAACGTTATTCTCAGGTTTGCCAGGTGCCCATATGCTGCAGCAGTTATCTAGTTTATGTGTGCTTCCGGAGACGTGCTCGATGTTATACTCACCCCAAGATCTTTCTCCTTGAGTGAGGTTTGCAGTCTTTGGCCACCTATCCTGTACTCTGTCTGCGGTCTTCTTTGCCCTTCCCCGATCTTCATGACTTTGCATTTAGCGGGGTTAAACTCGAGAAGCCAGTTGCTGGACCACGTGTCCAGCCTGTCCAGGTCTCTTTGTAGTTCTGCCTGATCCTCATCTGTTTTAATTCTCCTCATTAACTTCACATCATCTGCGAACAGGGACACTTCTGAGTCTATCCCGTCCGTCATGTCATTCACATATACCAAGAATAGCACTGGTCCTTGGACTGACCCTTATGGGACCCCGCTCGTCACAGACGCCCACTGTGATACCTCATCACGTACCATGACCCGTTGTTGCCTCCCTGTCAGGTATTCTCTGATCCTTTGCGTGTGTGTGTGTGTGTGTGGTCATCTTCATTGTCTTCACACACACACACACTTTTTTTTTAAAAGAGACCAAACTTTTTTTAAAATAAAGTTAAAATGAAAACGTAATAAATTTTCAGTCATGTGTGTGTGCGTAGCAATGTCGTATATTCTATCAAGTAATTAATTCTCTTCACATGTACACAAGTCTCCCCTCATGCAGGTAAACACACACACACACACACACACACACACACACGCACACACAGACCCTCGAACCTACTGAAATTTTACAAAAGAGTGATGGCGAGGCAAGAGAGGGGAGGTGAGACTGCATCTTCATAGACTGTAGTGAGGCTTGAACACGCTGCTCCACAAGACAATGATACACATTACACAGTTTGGAATTACAGACAGGGTGAGAGGAATGATTCAACATCTCAACGAGTACCTGAGTAACAAGAGTACCTGAGTAACAGAGTTCCTGAGTAACAGAGTACCTGAGTAACAAGAGTACCTGAGTAACAGAGTACCTGAGTGACAGAGTACCTGAGTAACAAGAGTACCTGAGTAACAGAGTACCTGAGTAACAAGAGTACTTGAGTAACAGAGTACCTGAGTAACAAGAGTACCTGAGTAACAGAGTACCTGAGTGACAGAGTAAACATGAGGAAGAAGACATTGATCAGACCTTGATCCACCATGAGACCTGGTCTCAGACCGGGCCGCGGGGGCGTTGACCCCCGAAACCCTCTCCGGGTAATCTCCAGGGATAAGCATTAAGCGGTATATATAAGCCACTTACCGGAAGGAACAGACTTCAACATCTCAGTGTTACAGGAGAGGTTAGAACCCATGGCAGGTGGGTCGTAATACTCCAGGCCAGTGAGTTAGCCACTCGCCCAGTGGCTTTGAGGTGACTTGAGCTAGAGTTCGTCACGGCCACGCTGGAGAGAGATTCATCTGTAAAAACTTGCATATGTGGTCACAGTGGTGGCCCGTACTAACCTCCCTATGGCGTATAAATATATCTAGTTGGATGAATCTTATTATAGCCAGCTGGTCCAGTGGCTTACGAGCAGGAGTTTTGAGCCTTGGATTCAAACCCCACCCGTTCCCTGGTTTGTTTGCAATAGTGATATTATGATCTCGTGAGTGATCTTAGCCAGTAAACACTATGAGACATACACTTGACGATGCACACATCACTAAAGAAACTAAAATCCCTCTTGCGGTAAGAAGAATATAGTTTTGTGTAATGGTTCCTGTTTTCTGATGGGAATTCATTCAGTCTTACCCAGAGTTTCCCATTTTCTTTGAAAAATTCAATTTTCCAATTGAAGATTTTTTTCTGATAGATATTGTCTGTGGAGGATCCAGCTATCTATAAGGAATCCTATTGTCTTCCGAAAGATCATATTTCTCGCACAAATTAAATTTTGTCAGCTGAAAATTCAGTTTTCTGAAGAGGATGCTTTTTTTTTTTTTTTTTTTTTTTTTTAAGATTCCGTTTTTGTTTGGGCTGGAGTTTCCTGTAGAGGTGATTCTAGGGGGGAAACTCACGTAAATCTCGGCTTTATTACCTAGCCGACAAAACGTAAACAGAGGGAAAGTAATTTATAGTGTTTGAAAATTAGTTTCAATATTTGGATGTGTGCGTGGATGTTGGAGTGGATGTGTGGGTGTTGGAGTGGATGTGTGGGTGTTGGAGTGGATGTGTGGGTGTTGGAGTGGATGTGTGGGTGTTGGAGTGGATGTGTGGGTGTTGGAGTGGATGTGTGGGTGTTGGAGTGATGTGTGGGTATTGGAGTGGATGTTTGGGTGTTGGAGTGGATGTGCGGGTGTTGGAGTGGATGTTTGGGTGTTGGAGTGGATGTGTGGGTCATGATGAGGATGTGAGGATTTGGAGTTAGGAGGGTGGTATTGTGTGTGGTTGGTAAGTGTGTGTGTGGGGGGGGTAGAGAGGGTGTGGGTTGTGGAGACAGTATGGGTGGTGGAGACAGTATGGGTGGTGGAGACAGTATGGGTGGTGGAGACAGTATGGGTGGTGGAGAGGGTGTGGGTGGTGGAGGTCTTCTCTAAATGTCATCTAAGATCATTATTCTAGATGTTTTACGTGATGCACTCCTCTGCTAGTGTTTACATCCCGTGCTCGCTGTGAGTCTTCCTCTGCTAGTGTTTACATCCCGTGCTCGCTGTGAGCCTTCCTCTGCTAGTGTTTACATCCCGTGCTCGCTGTGAGTCTTCCTCTGCTAGTGTTTACATCCCGTGCTTGCTGTGAGTCTTCCTCTGCTAGTGTTTACATCCCGTGTTCGCTGTGAGTCTTCCTCTGCTAGTGTTTACATCCCGTGCTCGCTGTGAGTCTTCCTCTGCTAGTGTTTACATCCCGTGCTTGCTGTGAGTCTTCCTCTGCTAGTGTTTACATCCCGTGCTCGCTGTGAGTCTTCCTCTGCTAGTGTTTACATCCCGTGCTTGCTGTGAGTCTTCCTCTGCTAGTGTTTACATCCCGTGCTGCTGTGAGTCTTCTTCTAGTGTTTACATCCGTCTGCTGTGTCTTCCTCTGCTAGTGTTTACATCCCGTGCTTGCTGTGAGTCTTCCTCGCTAGTTTACATCCCGTGCTGCTGTGAGTCTTCCTCTGCTAGTGACATCCCGTGCTTGCTGTGAGTCTTCCTCTGCTAGTGTTTACATCCCGTGCTGCTGTGAGTCTTCCTCTGCTAGTGTTTACATCCCGTGCTTGCTGTGAGTCTTCCTCTGCTAGTGTTTACATCCCGTGCTTGCTGTGAGTCTTCCTCTGCTAGTGTTTACATCCCGTGCTGCTGTGAGTCTTCCTCTGCTAGTGTTTACATCCCGTGCTGCTGTGAGTCTTCCTCTGCTAGTGTTTACATCCCGTGCTTGCTGTGAGTCTTCCTCTGCTAGTGTTTACATCCCGTGCTGCTGTGAGTCTTCCTCTGCTAGTGTTTACATCCCGTGCTGCTGTGAGTCTTCCTCTGCTAGTGTTTACATCCCGTGCTTGCTGTGAGTCTTCCTCTGCTAGTGTTTACATCCCGTGCTCGCTGTGAGTCTTCCTCTGCTAGTGTTTACATCCCGTGCTTGCTGTGAGTCTTCCTCTGCTAGTGTTTACATCCCGTGCTTCGCTAGTGAGTCTTCCTCTGCTAGTGTTTACATCCCGTGCTTGCTGTGAGTCTTCCTCTGCTAGTGTTTACATCCCGTGCTTGCTGTGAGTCTTCCTCTGCTAGTGTTTACATCCCGTGCTTGCTGTGAGTCTTCCTCTGCTAGTGTTTACATCCCGTGCTCGCTGTGAGTCTTCCTCTGCTAGTGTTTACATCCCGTGCTTCTGTGAGTCTTCCTCTGCTAGTGTTTACATCCCGTGCTCTGCTGTGAGTCTTCCTCTGCTAGTGTTTACATCCGTGCTTGCTGTGAGTCTTCCTCTGCTAGTGTTTACATCCCGTGCTGCTGTGAGTCTTCCTCTGCTAGTGTTTACATCCGTTTGCTGAGTCTTCCTCGCTAGTTTTACATCCGCTTGCTTAGTTCTCGCATTTTTAGGGAGTCTTCCTCTGGACATAGCTTGCTGTGAGTCTTCCTCTGCTAGTGTAAGCACCTGGGGTTGAATGCGAGTCTCAAACCAAGTAGATGTTTCTACTGTAGAAATAAAGCTGTGAGGGATTCTCTCAAGAAGTTAACCCAGAATGCTTCTATTTAGCGGTTATATTAAGCTTTATACATCATTATAAGGCCTCACCTAGATTATGCAGCTCAGTTCTGGTCTCCATTTTACAGAATGGATATAAATTCGTTAGAAAACATTCAGCGACGAATGCAAAGTTAATTCATAGCATTAGAAATCTTCCGTATGAAGAAAGATTGAAGCCCCTTAAATTACATTACTTGTAAGACGAAGAATGAGGGAGATGATCGAGGTATATAATGGAAGATGGGTATTAATAAGGGGATATAAATAAGGTCTTGAGGATATCTCTCCAAGAGAGAACCCCAATAATGGATTCAAATTGGATAAGTTTAGATTTAGAAAGGATATAGGAAAATATTGGTTTGGAAATAGGGTAGTTGATGAGTGGAACAGTCTGCCTAGTAGGGTCATTGAAGCTATGACCTTGGGTAGTTTCAAATTGTGAACCAATATCTAACATCTGTGAACCAATATCTAACATCTGTGAACCAATATCTAACTCTGTGAACCAATATCTAACTTCTGTGAACCAATATCTAACATTTTTAATTTATCTCTTCAAACAGGTGTAGTGTCTGATATGTGGAAGATGGCTAATGTAATTCCTATTTTTAAAGCAGGGGACAAGTCACTACCGTCAAACTACCGCCCAATAAGCCTGACCTCAATTGTAGGCAAATTACTTGAGTCAATTATAGCTGATATTATTAGAAGCCATCTAGATAACCATAATTTGATTAATGATACCCAGCATGGATTCACGAGGGGCCGTTCCTGCCTATCTAATTTATTAACCTTCTTCAGTAAAGCTTTTGAGGCTGTTGATCACGATAAAGAATTCGATATTGTTTATTTAGACTTTAGTAAGGCTTTTGATAGAGTACCGCACCAGAGACTGTTAAAGAAAGTGGCAGCTCAGGCATTGGGGAAAAGTGCTGTCATGGATCGAGTCATGGCTCACCAATAGGAAGCAGAGAGTGTGCATAAATGGGGTTAAATCCGAATGGGGACTTGTATCAAGTGGTGTTCCACAGGATCAGTCTTAGGCCCATTGTTATTTATAATATATATCAATGACCTTGATGAGGGAATTACTAGTGATATGAGCAAATTCGCCGACGACACGAAGATAGGTAGGATAATTGATTCAAACATAGATGTCATAGAACTTCAGGAAGATTTAGACAAACTTAATTCGTGGTCAGAAAAGTGGCAGATGCAGTTCAATGTAGATAAATGCAAGGTTCTGAAGCTCGGGAGTGTCCATAACCCAAGCACTTATAAGTTAAATAACGTAGAACTTAGCCATACAGATTGCGAGAAGGACTTGGGGGTGATGGTAAGCAGGAACCTTAAACCAAGACAGCAATGCCTAAGCGTACGTAATAAGGCAAATAGATTACTGGATTTATATCAAGAAGTGTTAGCAACAGAAGTCCAGAGGTTATATTACAGCTTTATACATCATTAGTAAGGCCTCACCTAGATTACGCAGCTCAGTTCTGGTCTCCATATTACAGAATGGACATAAATTCGTTAGAAAACATTCAGCGTAGAATGACTAAATTAATACATAGCATTAGAAATCTTCCTTACGAAGAAAGATTGAAGACCCTAAAATTACATTCACTTGTAAGACGTAGAATGAGGGAGACATGATCGAGGTATACAAGTGGAAAATGGGTATTAACAAAGGGGATATAAATAAGGTCTTGAGGATATCTCTCCAAGAGAGAACCCGCAATAATGGATTCAAGTTAGATAAGTTTAGATTTAGAAAGGATATAGGAAAGTATTGGTTTGGAAATAGGGTAGTTGATGAGTGGAACAGTCTGCCTAGTAGGGTTATTGAAGCTAGGACCTTGGGTAGTTTCAAATTTAGGTTGGATAAATTCATGAGTGAGAGGGGTTGGATTTGAGGGACTCGCATGAGTGGGGTAGAATTGTCAAAGCTTATTTCTTGGGTAGCATTGAAAATTGAGTTGAGCAAATATTCTGTTAGTGGGACGGATTGTGAAGGACCTGCCTAGTATGGGCCAACAGGCCTGCTGCAGTGTTCCTCCTTTCTTATGTTCTTATGTTCTTATGAGTGAGAGGGGTTGGATTTGAGTGGGACTCGCACTTGAGTTAATAGAATCTTCAAACAGGGTGTAGATGAATGGTTCAGAGAACCGACAAGTTATAAATTAGATTACCTCAAAACTCCTACTCTCCTTACACCTTTCTACTTTGTATTGGACTGATGAAGCCACTGTGTGGCGAAACGTTTCCTTAATAAAGATACCCAAATGTTGCATATGTGTCTAATTTATAGAATCTTCAAAGCTTATTTCTTGGGTAGAATTGAAAATTAGGTTGGGCAATTATTCTGTTAGTGGGATGGATTGTGAAGGACCTGCCTAGTATGGGCCAACAGGCCTGCTGCAGTGTTCCTCCTTTCTTATGTTCTTATGTTCTTATCCCGTGATCGCTGTGAGTCTTCGTCCATATCTAAAAAGTTGAATATTGTCACCATTGAACGTCATCTTGTTTTCCATTGTTCACTGGGAGTCCTCCTTGAAATATGTTGGTATTTGATTTCTTTTACTGAGACAACTTTCATGCTATATTTTGGTAACCTTTGCAAACAATGAAAATAAACTTTGACTATTGTCTTGATCAATGTCTCCTATAAGGTCGAGGAACAAAGCTCCTGGAGAGCGAAACGTTGCCACAGTAAAATGTCATCAATCTACAAGATTGATGAACTGAACACATCGACTCCAGGCCGAGGGACTGATTACCTCAAAACTCCTACTCTTTTTACACCTTTCTACTTTGTATTGGACTGATGAAGCCACTGTGTGGCGAAACGTTTCCTCAATAAAGATACCCAAATGTTGCATATGTGTCTAATTTATAACTTGTCGGTTCTCTGAATCATTCATCTATATTATAAGTTGTAGGAGAACTAGTAATAGGCAGAATAAGGTGGATAGTGGAAAGCTAGTGACACTAGATGACAAGGACAGTAATAGGTATAGTGGAAAAACAGAGATGAGCAGGAAGGGTAAAGAGAAAGGAGGGTCTCTAAATATATATTACACCAATAGTCAGTTAGAATAAGATGGACGAGTTGGGATTAGTTGCAAGTACTACGGGTAATATTGATGTTTTTGCAATAACTGAGACATGGTTTAATATGAAAATCGGGGACTTGCTTTGCGAATGTCACATTCAGGGTTTTAAATTGTTCCAAGTAGACAGAAGTATCGGGAAAGGGGGTGGGTGGCACTCTGTGTCCTGATCATTTAAATTGTTGCATAAAACGGGTATAAAGTCTGAATTAACATACAGAGTCTGTCTGATAGAATTTTCAGAGGGGTGTGAAAATTGATTTTAGGCGTGATTTACCGACCTCCAAACTTAGATAGGGAACAAGGGAGACTACTTTGGCAGGAAATTGTTAAGGCCACAAGACACGATAACGTAGTAATTTAGGGACTTTAACTTTAGTCAGATTGATTGGAATTTCATGACAGGGAATTTAGAATCTAACGACTTTTTAGAAGTAGTTCATGATTGCTTTTGAAGCAGTTTGTAACAGAACCTACAAGGGAAATAACCTCTTGACTTGGTTCGGCAAGCAAGGAAACCCTTGTTAATAATTTAGAAATTACAGAGGAACTCGGCTCAGCGACCCAAGTCAATTACCTTTAGCATTGAATGGATGTATGATAGTAGGGATAATTCGTAATGGTCCCAGATTTTCGCTTAGCAGATTATAATGGACTTAGAGAACACTTATCAACTGTGGACTGGGGTGAAGAAAGAGGTATCAATATGACAGTTTTCTTAACACTATACAGGCTGCCCAAAGAACATTTATCGTATAAAAGAAATTAGATCAAGTAGAAATGACCCAAAATGGATGAATAATAGGCTCAAATATCTTTTAGGGCAGAAGAAAGGATTATAGGCGCATAAAAAGAGGTGAGGGTCATCTTATAAATCAGTATACTGACATTAAGAGGGACGTTAAAAGGAATAAGAAAAGCTAAACGGGACTATGAAATAAAGTTGCGGATTCAAAAACTAACCCAAAAAATTTTTCCAGGTTTATAGAACAAAA